>VVHJ01063182.1:0-10102 GCA_015107715.1 Tylochromis polylepis | reverse complement strand
AAACAGCCACCAAGGGACAACTACTGTGGTTACAAAAAGACATTTAATTTTATCCAAGTCTGTACAATCTGAACATTCAGCCCACTTGATCTGTGACTTCAGTAAAGACTTTTTGGATGAGTTTATGGTCGTAATTGTTAGTTTCACACCTTACTGAATGCAAGTTTTTTTCATTTTGTAAATTATGATCCCCATTACAGTAGCAGGGTTAACTTTTAGTTGGGGCTACCATGTAATTGATAACTCGCTACCATATAAACATGCTCACAGTCTATTTCAAACCTCTAAGAAGGTGACATATGGACTATGACCATATTTTACACACAGTTTTATTTAATGGTGGGCCTCTAGTTTTAGTCTCTCCATTTGACTGCTTGCCATTCATACAGCTTTACTGAGTCTTGCAAAGCTGCATTCTTTTCTTACCTGCTTTATTTTGTGTGGCTTTGCCAAAAATACAAAAATATGTGTTGACATAACTGTGTTTTATTCAATTTAGATCTTATTTTACCAAAAGCCAACAGGACTGAAAAATGAACACAAACATTGCTTGTGTTCCTCAAATAGCCATTTTAGACAGGCTCTGAAATAGGTTAATTCCCTTAAACTGCCCTGCCTTTATAACAGAAATAAACATGTCCACAGTCCAGAAATGAACATCTGAAAAGATTGAGTTTTAACATATGTCACTGCTCAGTTATATAAAATTTGTCTTTTTTTAATGATATTTTAATGACATCAGAGCACTTTAGGATCGGCACAATTAGGTGTCACATCAGTGGTTATGGCGACACATTAAATAAAAAAAATCAAATTACACTTTTGTGATGACAGAGTATTTTAAACAAGCGCAATGTGTTTGCTATCTAAATTACTGCATTTTTTTAAACTTATTGTTCTCTCTACATTGCTATTACTACTGTGGGTTTTTGTAATATGAAACAGTAGAGTGGGTGTGTTTATACAGCAGATAGATAATGAAAGATCCATCCTTACATTTTTGTTCAACTAACCGAGAAGGGTGCTTTCTGGTGAGAGTGCTTCTGCTTGGAAATCATATAGACTATGTGATTAATGCTCTGTATTCTGTCATCTCTTTCATCTAATTTAATAAAAAACAAGTCCAAACACAAAAAAACAAAAGTCTAAGCACAAGTCCAATGATTTTGAAAGCTTTGGACTGTGCATTTGACTTTAATTCTAATTGTATAAATATCTTTCCCCCCTCCTCTTGCTTGTCCTGAGACTACACCAAATCGCTGCTTGTAATTTCTGCACAGCCATTCCACTGAGGATTAAAGATGTTGGGTTAAGATTGCATAATATTGTGGGATGTTGCTGTGGCTTCACACAGCAGAAACGCAAGACATGTAAATATCTTCTTCAGTATATTACCTCTTGAAAGTCAGGGGCCATAGAAAACTGTAAAATGCAGTCCATGATGTCCATACTGTAACTGTCCTTTTACATTATTGTGAAAGCCAATGAGAATCAGTGGACTAGTTTCTCAAGATTGCAATACGTCAGGGTGCCAGCAGCTCACTGGGTTGAATAGATAACCTATATGCCATAAGGCTAAATCCACCCTAGGCCATTTGCTGAATGTCTTTCCCCTGCTCCTCTGTCTGTGCTCATGTGGCCTGAAAAGATGCTGGTAATCCATTAGAATAACCCTATAATGCTAATGCTCTTAGCTGTTAGTGTTGTAGTGAACAGAATAAACTTTTTGGGATTTCCTTACCTGGATGATTGAGCATGCATCAAGACTTCCTGAGTAAGGCCTCTGTCACACAGGCCTGGGGAAAAACATGCACACCCTGCATGCACAGTTAGCAAGTGGTTGCAGGCTACTTTCACAGTTTAACTACCACTGTGCTAGTATTAGCAAATGTTTGAAGACATGTCAGTGTCTTCCATGCTAACCACTGGTGACTGTGGCAACCAAGTTGTGACCATAGCAATTGCATGGAGGCGTTTCGTTGCAACACGGTGTAGGTTGTTGCAATCAATGTCATGCCTGGAACTTCCAGCAACCATTCCCCAACTGGTCACAGAATACACATTTTTCCCTGGTGACCAGTTGTTGCCCAGGGGTCACTGACCAGACTCTAGGTATCAAGAACTGTGTGTGGCAGGCAGGATTGGACCCAAACGCAGACTCTTAGACAGGACTTTAACACAAAATATAGCTTTATTGCTGAAACAAGTCAATACAGAAAACTAAACTAGGATCGCTAGAAACAAAACTAGGAACAGAACACACAGCCGGGTATGAGGGAGATCGTGACACAGGACCAAGGGAGACGCTGACATAAATACACAGAAGGATAACAAGGAAGTGAGAACACACAGGGAACACAGTTGACATGAATTAACATGACGCCACAGGGGAAACAAAACGAGACATGCCGAACATGGAAACATGAGACCTTCACAATAAAACAGGAAACAGAGGAACATTCGACTGATACAGTTTGACAGAGGAGTGGAGGAAAGGCAGACAAGAGGGAGCGAGGGAACACGAGGGAGAGAGGAGACATGATGGGCTGGGGAAACAGAATGGACCACAAAGAGGGGAAACAAGATGCAAGGGCTCATACAAGCACATAAACACAGACACACAGAGGGCAAAGACACAAGGGGGACTCTAATAATCAAAAGCTAAACAGAACAACCTAGGCGCTATAGAATAAACTCAAGACTAACAAAGTGGTCTTAAACATAAATCATAATACAAAATGACAAAAACACAAGAAAACTCAAAGTGCTGAGTCAAAGGACCCAGGACCATGACACTAAGCCTATGTGACTGGGGAACTAAAAGCCAAACAGGCCTCAAGGTTGGAAGCACCTCAAGAGGAACAGAGGAGTTTTTTTTACTGCGACTGACACTTAGCAAAATGTTACTCACAGATAAGCAGTATTTATAACACAGGGTCATGGTCTGCTTTGCTGATTAATTATGGTTAACTTAATAGTTAGTTAATCTACTTATTCAACCCTCAAAACAGTGAATTATTGCAGATCAGTCGAGCAACATAAAGAGCTTCAGTTTTCCATATGTCAGGAAAGATATGAATGAGCTGCTACAATTTCCTCTCAGGCAGATCATCTCTCTTAAATCCCTGTATTCCTAATGTTGCTTCCCTCCCCATCCCCTCTTTTTTAATACCTGAATTCAGACAGTACACAAACTGTGTTCTAAAAATGAGTTTAAAAAAAAAACACAGCAGGAAGCGCCAAGACTTGGCTTAAAACTGTTACGATTACATAAGCGCTTTATAAGCTTTAATATTGTGAAACACACACAAAAAAGTCTGAATTTAACAGAGGGCTCTCACACCCACATCAAGCATACATACAGTGATGTTAAATCAAAGCTGGAGCTGGTCAGCTCTGGTTAATTCTCATTTGTGCACAAAAGTGATTATGACCCCTTCTATACGTAGTTATGTTTTGTGACAGTGCCCTCTTGTGGCTATGGTACTTTTAGCAGTATTAGAGGAAGTGAAATCTTACTAATCACTAATCAGAGGTGAAAAATATCAGTTCTATGTTTGCTGGTACTGCTTTGGAGTGCTACTTCTTGAAAGAGGGCCATGTGGAGTTTTCAAAGGGTTGATAACCTGGATGAGCCATTCTGACTGGTTATTCATTTTTGGAGAACTTTACATTTCCTCTAACAGCAGCATTGTGCTGACCTCTGTTGGTGAATATTTCAAAGCACACAGGTATCACAATTCTTTCAAGGTCTCACACACTAAAACTGGAAATGATGTTTTGCGAGGTTTTAAAAATCTGTTTAAAAACTTTACATTTATCAGTAAACCCAGTAACCAGCCTCTCTTTTAAAACCACATGGCCTCTTAATAAAACACAGACACACAGAGGCTGTGGTTTGAATGACAGGTGGAATATTGGATGCAGACTATTGGCGGGTTAGTTGAGGATTAGTCAGCTGAGCACTTCATCCCCCCCAACAAGCTGAAATAGAAATGAGGGCTTTAATCCAAAATGGAAGGGCCACTGGCACAGAGTGGAAGGTAAACAAGAATATGTTATTTGTTATTGTTCTTTAGCTTTATAATCCTCCATTACAGTAGCAGTGAGTTCTGTCTGTAGGCAATATATCCTAACAGTCCCAACCAGTGGCTCTCAGTGACCCTCTATAATTCAGTTCACATAATGTGACATAGTTCATGGACCACAAAAATATTAATCCAAATAGCCTTGAGTTCCCTTACAGAGTATGGCACATCATCATTCAAATTCAGAGGAGCTGTAGTATCTGATGCTTGGTAAGCAGCTGAATAAATGCATGTGCTGCGACATTAATTATTAATGGTGAGTATGTATGCAACTGACCTTACTGGCCTCACTGGTTCTTGGTCAGCAGTTTGATAATGTGTGATAGGAAGAGGGATCCACTCCTCTGCCATAACTCTCACCTTCGATACACAGAATTTAAATGATGTGCTCTATATCTAATGAGATAAATACTATATACAAACTCATCTCTCTACTGAAGTGGTAATATGTACAGTTCATCTCTGATGTGACTCAGTAACTCTCCATAAAGGATTTATTCATGATCCCTGTGGTTATCCTTTTATTGTTTATTTATTCTATTTTTTTCTATGCCAGCATACGCACCATTTAATGTACTTTCACTGCCATCTCAAGGTTGTAAATGGAACTGCATGTTTAAGCAATACTGTAGCACAGGAATGAGTAGATACTGCTAAAAATAACCAAAAAGTATGGTTATAAAAAATTATGACAAAAATAATAATAAAATAATAACAAAAGTGCGCAAAAAAACCTTTAAGCTTATTTTCATTATTTTGGATTTTGAGTTTTACTTTGGCCTTATGCGCTAAACAATTATGGTAAATGATAATAACATTTTCCTGACACAGTCAAATTTTATTTCTAATGATCTTTTTTTCTGTTTTCATACAATACTGGAATTGTTTTTATTTCATTTATGTTATAATTGTGTTTTCTGTATATTTCCCATTTTTTATGAGACTGTCAAAATACAAAGCTTAACACATACACTTGTCATAAAACGAAAACATTTTACGAATCTGTCAAAAAAGTTCTTTAAAACAAACAAATTTGATTGTTGTTTATTAGTAAAATAACATACTGTAGTCACATTTTATGTCCCAATATATATTATATCCCAGTATATGCTTTGCTATATTTTTGCAATTTTTCTGCTTTTATGTAAAACTGTAAATTTGAAAATGAATGGATAACAAAAAAATTATATTTTAGCCTTTAAGCATTCTGGTGGATTGCCCATTAAAGAAACATAAAAATAATTTTGAAAATCACTGATGCTGTTCATTTAGGGCAGCTGTAGCATTAACTTACAATGGGTTGTCTAATTAATCTGTTAAGCACTGTACGTGTCCTGCTGCACACATCAGCAGAGTGCTTTATTAGGCGCTACAGTTAGCTGCTGTCAGCACTGTTACTTTCCAGCGATGTTCTGTTATTGCAGCCAGTGTCGTCAGCTTAAAGGTTGTGGAAACTGCCTGTTCAGAGATAATTTTAGATGTTAACTCGTTTTTTTGCTTCTCCTACTGTTCTTACTTTTTCAAACATGTCTGAAAAGTACAAATGTTCATCCATCACTAGTTTATGAAAACCTAAATATGAGTTTTGTATGGTTAGTGAGTCGTGTTCACCACTACTTTTGTACACTGATTGGAAGCAAGTCACATCATGTAAAAGCACCACAGAGAAACAGATTATATGTCTGTATTTATTTTCATCAGAACACAATTTTAATCATTGTAGCAGTAGTTTTCATACTTTTTGAAAAGATCATGACTTGTGAGACTGTTTTATAAATCATTTCATCAAAGTTCTTTGTAGAAAAATTAAAGAAGTTACTTGAACTAAAGCATCTATAATATTACAATATACTGGTAGTATAATAGTAATAATAATAATCATAATCGCAATGATATTTCTATATGCCTTTGAACCTTTTTCATCTCTATAATCATAAATCATTCGCATATGCACACACAAAGCCACAACCCTTCACAATAAGGTTGCAAAGCTGAGGATGAGTCTATTGGTTAAACCTCACCACACTCTCTTTTAACATCAGTGATCTGAGACGCTTAAATAAAAAAAGGATCAGAAGTAGAAGAAGAAGAAGAAGAAGAAGAAAGTAACAGCATGACATCAACTCAAAGTACACAAGGAGTGACATACATTGTTCAGCATACTAGGGAACATATTTACAACCAAAAAAGGAATGGGCTTCTGCATAGATCCACAGGATAGAGAACAGAACTATTGTGAAAACAGAGAGAGGCTGAGAAAGAGTGAAAGAGGGCAATATTTGTGTACATATTATTTAGTGGTGGGTGCACAGGGTGGTAGGGGCAAGAGGCATACATACTCTATATGTGCAGGGGTAAAACACAAAATTAGATTTTGTAAGTCAGTGTGTAATGGAACATGACAGACCGTAACCTATGATCGCTACAGACCGTTGTCTGGGATCTAGTCTGAATCTATAGGACCCTATACAATTTCTTCTCATTATAATGCAGTAAAAAATTTGACGAACCAATACATACAAAAAAATTAAATTATCACAGAGTAACTGTTGCGTGCATGCCTGCATTACCAACAAAAGTCAAATCAGAGATTTACATCAGTCAAATCTAATTCTCTTTTTTTTTCTTTTTGGAAGAAATCTTGCACACAGAAATGTCCATACTTGGTGCAAACATGTGTGAAGGCGTGTGATGGACAACACATATGCACAGCATTCACACCCATGCAACCACAGTCAGAATGCTCTGCTGCGTGTAAAGCAAACGTGCTCTCTGCATGACTTCTGAATGCAGGTTTATTAAATGAGCGTGTCCGCCAGTTGGCTTTTGGTGGCTGCTGGATCGCAGCATGACCGCTGGCCATTAATGGCAGGATGAAATCACAATCTGCTGAACATATTACACTTCAAGGTGGTCTCATCTCTTACATGTGCTTGTGACAAGGCTTGCATGACACTTGTGAGGCAATCTATGTATTGCTAACATTTCTTGCAGACCCTGTATTCATTCGTATGTCCATTATGTGTCATTATGAAAAGCACTGTGCCATACTGTATTGTAAATTTGATTTATTTTACTCAGTGCGAGCTATGCTTTGGCACCATTAACCCCTGCTTGGCCTTGTCTGCACATCCACTACTGCATTTCATGTTACGGAAATTTGGGGGAAATATTTCCTTAAGACGAGATAGGAAAAATGCAAATAATACCGAGTATGTTTTGGGGCAATGACACAGTTATTACACACTCTACTGTGCAATCACTGTACTGATTTCACACTGAAATGCATGCTTCAGGACTGCAGCTAATATCAGATAGGTAATGTAGCAAGCCCCTGTGTGGTGAAAGACAGCGGTGGTTTGCCACATCTGTCCCGCTGCCACAAGGTAATGGAAACACAAATGAGCTCTCCAAAGAGACTCACAGACATTAACCTACATCTGTGTATAAGAACAAAAGAAAAGCATACAGCAGCAGCACACATGGACCCTAGCCAGCTTTTCAAGAGCTCAGCCTTCCTGGTTTCCGTGTATCTGTCAGACCTTTTGTGGTAGGCCTTTAGCAGAAGTGTCAGTGGAAAAGGATCAATCTATTACCATCTAGTGGTGGCCAATGGTATAGCAGCATTGTTCTGAAACCGGAAGCAGTTATTTATGATGGGCATGGGTGTGCCGTGCCACATGACCATGAAACAGTTATGTATTTCATGCAAGCAGCAATGGTAATGAGACTGGGGCAGGGTCTAAACATTAAGTGCCAAAATAAGCCAATATACTTATTACACAGAAATTGTGTAAATAATGATGAATTTTAAATCCTCATATAAGGTTAATAATAAAAGTGTTGACATCAGATATCAGACTGGACATCTCATATAAGTAATAACCATATTCGAAAGTGGGGGAAAAAAATGCATCCAGCAAAAGCTGTTTATCTGCTCATCTTTACTGGGTACCTGATCTCACAGCCTTGTTCATCAAAGAGACATAAAATAAAACCAGAAACAAAAAGAAGAAGTCAGCCCTTAAGGTCAAACCATTCCTCTCTTTTCACACACTGGTCAACATTTATAAATCAAAGTGTCAGCGGACCTAGATGATCACAGATAATGGTGATTGGTGCTAACACAAACAATGGCATGCTCCTCTCTCTGTGTTTGTTTCTGTTTCTGCTTTCCAGTAACAGCCGGTGGAATACATTTGTACTGAAACCGCACGAGTTCAAAATAATAACAATAACAGTAATAATAAATGAGCCAGGTTTTTACCTTTTGTCTACTAACAATTTGGATGCAACCTTTTTGAATGTGTTTGATGCCTGTTTTGATGACGTTTGATCTGTATATCTTAATAAGCCCTTTACTTAATGAGACAGTAGTTTGACATGTCGGGGGGGGAAAAGCACAAGACGGTGGGCATGCTACAGGAGCTGATTTGGGATAAGATGCGGTGCATTCAGGGAGTGGGGCTGAAGACAATCAGCAAAAGAGGCTTTTATAACCTTGCAGCGCCTGCACATGCAGTTCATGTAATACACAGTTGGATTCAACAGAAACATCAGAAGTGAATCAGCGCTGTGCTAATCAGATGTGGAATGTCAGTCTGTGTGTTGTATGGGACCAGCTCAGCACAAGGGGCCGAGGAGCAGGAATACAGAAGCAGGAATGAGAGGTTGACATTTTATCCTCTTTATAATTGCATGGGAATTATAGTTTACGATTATCAAAGGTCATTAAAGGTAACATCCAGTCACTGTGTTTCCTTTGAATAAAAAGCCTGAGGTTAGGTTTTGGTTCAGGGGCAAACAGCAAATTGAGTTTTTGTTTTCAAGTAGTAATGATAGCATAGAGTGATTTATTAATCATATTTCTGTTACATTATTATTACGAACCTACGTCAAGGCAAAGGAGCAGATCCAAGGCTTAAGGGGAAAGGAGTGACCTTCGATATAAATGCTGTTTGTATGCTGCAGACACTATTTGACTGGATAGTACCTTAAAAAAGATCAAATCTTTTTATGTCTGGGTTAACAGTGCTAAATATACTGTTCTAATGTTTTTTATCCCAGCATCAGTCAGCTTTGCTCAGCCATGTTACTGACAAGTGACCAGAATCTAAATGGAGTTTTGTTTAAAATAACCAGAAATAATATCCCTGATTAAGACAAGCATAGGCTTAATTTCATTTGGTGAGATAAAATTGCCCTCTCTCTCAAGTTTATAGTTTTGTGTACACTATAAAAGGTGATAATCTTTCCAGGTGTAATATTTCATCAGGTTTACTTCCACTATAAAAGGCTGACAAAAATGAACCCTTTTTCACTCGCCACCTTGCTTTTACTTGTGTCACTGGACATTTACATTCTTGCGTGCAGCACCATAACGGGATGTCCACAGAAGTTCATTGCTGCAGTGAAAGTGTGAAACGGCTCATGGTTAGTTAATATTTTCTCTGTTATCAGCATTAAAAAACATGATTTTAAATTCAATGATCCAAAATCCTGGAAGTAACCCCCCAAAAACTTTTAACCTTTTAAAATTCTAGTCATTTGTAAATTTTGTCCACATGGCTCAGCCCTCTCACAATATGAACCTAAAGCTTTCATCCTGCTCAACAGAAATTGGATTTCATTTTTGTAGTTTTGTAGTTCTATTGGTCATGATGACACTTTAATTAATTTCTGAGCATTTAGTAATGATACTACAACATTCGCTGAGGTAACAAAGACAATGGAGAGCAGATAAGCACATTTTCTAACCCATTTCTTTGGCACCTGAAATCTTCATGGTAGTTACGTAAATGCAAAGAAGAACCATGCATGCGCATATGGCCTGAATTTTATATTTGTTCAAACCTATTAGACTGAATAGTCAAAAATAAGGAATTATGGTCAAAGCTTGTAAAAAGACTCACACTGTATTAAAAAGAGCTCATCTGAGATTTTAAGCATTGGCAAAATCGAACGAACCCTGGTTTCTAATCCCAGGTCTTGCTATTTTGGATTCTTTAAAAGCA
>VVHJ01063181.1:2948-14001 GCA_015107715.1 Tylochromis polylepis | reverse complement strand
GCGCGTCTGTCCAGTGCTTGGGTGGGTGGGGTAGCTTTACCCACTGTCCGCGCTCGGTGGCTGGGATTCGTTCCTTTGTAACAACGGTATAGCTGTATTACGTTTTATCACCGCTTTCCCGTCACCGCAGCGTGGCTGGGACTTCAGATCGGTCGAAGGAGCCCGTGGTTGAATGAATGTACATCCTCTGAAATGGCAGTGTGCTGCTGCTGATGGAGCTCATGGCACTCTTCCATACCCACAGCTGTTATGCAATACGATCCAGCAGCCCACTTTGTGCTGCTGGATATATTGCACTGCTCTCTGTGACGTTATTGTTTCTGCATCTTGTTTGTGCACAGACTGAGCACAGAGCTGTGCCTAATGTGCTACTGCATGTTTGTAGGTTTGTGTATGAACTGACCTCAAAGCATGCCGTACATTCACTGTGTATTACTGCTTACCTATCAGGTTTCAAATGCAGCAGCCCTTTGAAGAAGAGGCGTCAATGATTGACAGCTAAAGCAAGCAAAATACTCCATGAACTGTATATTTGGCAAAGTCTAATCCATCATGTCTGTTCATATCATTTGTGTGGGTTGTGCAATGCATTAGCAGCTGACGGCAACAACCAGATCACTGCAACAGCACCTGTGATACTTGTGCAGTTTTGAAGGAACTGGATTTGTGTGTACAACACTTAAAGCTGTCCATAGTCACTACTACACGATGTAATAAGGAAAATCTTCTAATCTGTTTTAGATCCAAACAACAAGTAGTTTGTTGTTGCATGTGATTCAGTTTGTGTGATCAGCAATGCAGCAGATTGATGACTTGTAGTGCTCACAGTAGTTAGGGCTGGGTCAGATGACCCCGAATCCTCCCTGAGTTAGGCTGTAATAGGTCTAGACTGCTGGGGGCTTTCCATGATGTACTGAGTTTCCTCTTCCCTCACTTTTTTTTTTTTTTTACCCTTGTTAATTAAACGCTGAGAGGTGTAATAATTAGTTATTACTAATCTCTGGTTCTCTTCCACAGCGCGTCTTTTGTCCCTTTTCTGTTCTTTTACCCTTAACTGGTCACACCATAAGTCACCTCACCCAGAGCCTGGTTCTGCCAGAGGTTTCTTCCTGTTGAAAGGGAGTTTTTCCTTCTTACTGTTGCCAGCTGCTCGCTCATAGGGGGTTGTGTGATTGTTGGGGTTTTCTCTGTGTTATTATAGGGTCCTTACCTTACAATAAAAAGTGCCTTGAGGCGATTGTTGTCGTGATTTGGTGCTACATAAATAAAATTGAATAATAGAAGAAAGAGAAGAAAAAAGAACACTTAAGCAAGTCAACACAGATGTTATGGCTCCTGTGACATAAAGAATATCTTTTTGACTCTGGGACAAATTACAAGCAGGTTACACAGTTAATGAGATAATTAAACATGCTGGACAAAAGAAGAAGGCTGATGATGCAACGTTCCTCAGGGGTATTTCAATTTTTCCGCTGTCACACCTTCCTGTCAGAACACCTGCTCGTCTTATACCTCCATTCCACTGTAAGCTCTTATTCTGCCGTTTTTCTCCTGACATATTGCTCTCTCTACCCAAGCAGTGCTGGATTATAGACCTGATATTGATGTTAATATTTAGTAGTTCAAGCTATCTGATAATTATATATCAGAATGTGAAATTCTGAAAATGATATTAAGTCAGGCAGAGGCAGATGGGCGAAGGGAGCAAAAAGAAGGCTGAACGTGAACATGGTGCGCTGTAGATTAGCTCTCTTGATTAGCTCCAAACTGGACACCAGCTCTACAGGTGAGGAGTAAACCTCTGTACTGTGAGCAAAAATGCTCTATGGGAATAATGTGGTAAAAACAGGACTTACAAAGTGTAAATATGTCTAACTGAATCTTTCAGTGTTCCCTGATCTCATAAGAACAACCACGTGTTTGGTCATCGAAACAAAATGCCTTATTCAACAACTGGTTCTGACTGAGCTTCATCATGAGAAACGCTTAACCACACAGCCTTGCGTTGTTAATCCACTTCCATCACTGTCTTCTTAGGACTTGATATGTAAAATCAACTTGGGGACAATGTGTCCGCTTAAATCAGTCAGCCTGGAGAAGAAATGGGTAACATCACAGTAACTTACATTCTTTGTTTACTGTTTGTTTCGTTCCGTGACGCATGAATGTGGCCCCTTTTGTATTTTTCTTATGCAATGTTATGTTTAGTTGGTTCAAATGACATATAATTACGTTATATGAATTATTATATAAATGCTGCTTTAATGTCTTCATGCCAAATGGAAGATGGAAATGTGAGGCTGCTTTGTCAATTCAGAGTAAACTTGATTTTGGTTTTAGTTATATGTCAGTACTTTTCACCACATTTTTACTGCGACCTTTTTGGTTGCATGATATGAAATGGTCATCAGTACGCCACACAGAATATTTCCGATAACATCAAGATCATCTATCTTGCCAAGCTGTGTGGTTATACACGAATGACGTACCTCCCGGTCTCTTCCTCCCAGTGAGAATTACAATTTAATAATTTAACAGTGGTATTAGATTAGCACTCGATAATAGCAGCACTGGAAAGGGTATTAGTATTTTGTTGTATTTATGGATTGTTTATACCACACTTAAGCCAACTGGTGTACTGTCCAGAGCAATGGTGAGGTGGGGAGTTACTATAGATCCCAGACACAGAAAATCAACATCAGTTGCAGACGTAATTTCACAGAAACCTATGTAAAATTAAAAATGAAATTTCGTGTGTACACTGGGCCTATAGCTGCCACACAGAGACATGCAGCCAGCAGGTACAATCATTACTTCACCATTCACACAAGTCTTTGAAGTTAGTAGGAATAATAAAAATAAGCTTTTCCTCACAATTCCACAGTCTGTTTTAATTCTGGCTGTCAGACCTTTGGTGATGAAATGTTTCTGTTTCCAGACAACTTGAGTGAAGCCCTGGAGAAACTGAAGATCGCGTCAACAGACAGCGCAACTGACAGTGTGGAAAGCTGTTTGGACTGCCTGCTGAAAGCCCTCGCCAACAACAGTGAGTACAGATATACATTTAATCTTGATGTGCATTGTCAGTATGCCTCCTTTGGACTAGTTTCAGAACTACAACTCAGAAATATGCAAATAAATATCAGTCATCACATTTAGACTTAAGCTCATATAGCTTGCGTGATAGGTGGCTCACAGGACAACAGCTTCAAGCTCAGCTTAATAGTGGTCGTAGTGAGCAAGTGTCAGTTTCAACTGTGAAGAGAAGACTTGGAGCTGCAGGTTTTGCCATCGCTAAGATGTCAGAATAAGACAGGCTTGAAACACTGTGCCATGAAACACCGCCATTGGACTGCTGAAGACTGGAAGAAGGTATTATGGACTGATGAATCAGAATTTGAAATCTTTGGTTCATCACACAGGATCTGATGAACCTACTCCTTACGTTGTTGAGTAGGTGAAAGGATGCTTCCACAGTGTGTGGCATCAGCTGTCAAACGTGGAGGAGGAAGCGTGATGGCCTGGGGCTGTTGAGCTGAGCTGGATCCAGGGTCGGTGACTTGTACGGAGTGCGCACCCTGAACCAAAACGGCTGCCACAGCATTCTGCAGCGCCGTGCAATACCCTCTGGTATAAATAAGCAATTGCTTATTTGTGCTATGCTTTCATTTCAGAGTGCAATGAGACATTAAACTGCATAATTTTCAATAGAAACAACTGGAAAAATTGGGACGTTCTGAAACTTTTGACTGGTATGCCATATTGAAATTACATTTTTTAAAGAAAACATTTTCTTAAATGCAAAAACTATATAATCCCAAGCTGTCTAAGTCAAATAAAATGAGATACACACGCAACGTTATTTGGCAAGCACGTTGGTTAGCACTGATGCCTCACAGCAAGAAGGTCCTGATTGGAGTTTGCATGTTCTCCCCGTGTTTGCCCGGGTACTCCAGCTTCCTCCCACAGTCCAAACACATGCAGCTAGTCGGTCATTAAAAATCGCTCATAGGTGCGACAGACTGGCGACCTGTCCAGGGTGCTGCTGAAAACAGATGTTATGATGATGCAGGCATTAATTAATAGTAATTCAGTGTCCAACCTAACAACCCTGAGGTCAGCAGCTTAGTGTTTAATGGCCCATGAATGCAGTTTAATTAATACAATGTTGTATATTATTTCACTTTTAATCAGAAAAACTGTACAAAAGCCTTGAAATTAGTATGGTCTAGTACACCCCATGCCCCCCTTTAGACTCACCCCTGTTTGCTGCAAGTGTTGCTTCCATTTAAAATAGGACTGCTGCCGTCAGCCTACAAGCTGTATAATTTACCCATTCTGGTATCGGATTAAGTTCATCTGCATATTTTACAACTTGTGGAGGCTCGCTGCAGATTTTTGCTGTGTAAAGCAAACAGTGGTGGATGGAGCAGCTGCAAATTTAGCTTTTCTTCACAGTCCAGTGTATGTTACTAAAATTGGTGTTAATACATCTGCAGACTTTGTGACGTCATGTTGAATGTATAATAGACTGTAACCTAAAAATATGCAGAAGTAATTTCTACTCGATAGAATGATCTGAAAAGTGAGAACATGCCTGTTTAGTTTATTTAGGTCCGCTCACTCGGAGAAAATGGTTTTCAGCGCAGGGCTGCGTTCATGAAAACTCCAACATCAGCACATCACTCGCATGTGCTCTCCTCCTTGGAACAAATTGTTGGTTTCAACAGAAACAACAAAAGCTGAATATCAAGTAGGAAAACCACCGTTTACAAGTCATGTGACTCGCCACATGACATCCCGGCTGTGATTTTAACACGCGCTAGTCTCAGAGTACTCATTGAGTGGCAGCTCTAAGTGGCCGGTATCTGTATGTAGAGTAATCGAGTAATCTTTGCAGGTTTAAAAGGAATGCGTCAAAATAAAGCTGCGAACTAAAAATATTATCAAAAAAACTTCACCACCAATGCAAACGTATTACAAATAAATATTTTCTATAGTTTAGGTAAATAAATCCCCAGTTATTAAATGAGGGGTGAATTATGATATGCATAAAGAGATGATACCATCTATGTGCTGCAAAAAAACTGAAAAAACCCAACAAGCTCTGTTAAGTCAGACTTGTGACTTTTTTCTCAGAATTCTGGAAAAAAAAAAACGTAAATAAAGACGTTCCCACGTCTGTTTTTTTTCTCCCAGTGGCCCTAATCCTCTTCTGTACTGTGCCGACAGGGAATCTTTCCAGAGGTTTCGTTACAGGACCTTCATTGTGTTTTATCATTATTCTTAAATGCTTCTGTTTTTTGTAGTGGTTGCTGTTGATTCGAGTAATATTATTGTTGCTGTTTTGTTAACTGTCTGCTCTTATGTTTGACGTGAGACATTATGTGTTAGGAAGTCCTCTATGCATTCCATCGGCTTCATTTTGTTGAAACGCTGCGATGCCGTTAAGCATAGAACAGCCTTGAAGAGTTGGTGGAGCCATAAAGGAGTAAAAAGTCTTTGTGTTAAAGTCATTATTCTGTTTTACTCTCAAATGTTCAGTGGGCACGCACTAAGTGCACGCACATACGCCGAACGTCAACTATCTCACAAGCAACAAATGTCAGTGATTGTGTGTGCTACTAAACCATGTCAGCTGTTGGTTAGTGCAGCCCTGTTATCGAGCTGCGCTTTTTTACGCTTGCTATCTCGGTGTTTTGAAACAGCGAGCATATCCTGGATAATTCTTTGTTTTTGGCTCGTAGAACTTTCTGTTCAGCGTAACCTGAAACAGTATCACAGTACAACACAACACAGGAACCCTGACTGAACATTTTCTGTTTATCTTTTTTTGCACTTGGTGCACAATAACTGCATGTCATTCCTGCTTTGGGATGTTCAGGATATTCTAATATCCTAATTGCCCACTTCCCTCTTTTGATGTTGCACAGAAATCAGTTTACTGTTAAGATGATAAATAATTGTTCATTCATCAGAAAGACTTTCCTTACACATTAGTTCCACATGCATGATTCAGTGCAGGATATTCTGAAGCAACCTAATCATTTTGACAACAGCTGATTGTCAGATAAAACAAAGTACAAGTCAGCAGTATTTCAATAATCTTTAGTATTAATTTTCACAATGAACTGGAGGGTACTTTATTAGTAAAATAATAATAAAATGTTCTTTTCTGTTTTCAAGCAATTTATTTTCCCCCCGTTTTTCTTAACATTTTGCATGTAAACCATCTCAGCTTCAACCCCTCTAGAGAATTGCATTCACAGAATAAATAAATAAAATAAATTCTGTTTTTCCTTCCTCAGGCACCGAAGCCAGCATGAAGATCCATGAGATGGGCATCCTTCCCCTGTTCCCCACCCTGTTAAACCCCCAGTCTTCCTGCACACCCAAAGTAGCCAACATTATAGCTGAGGTGGCCAAAAATGGTGAGGTTTGCTGTCTAGGTTTCTTCACCCAGTAACATTATGATTCTTTTCTACATCTCAAAACCCCCCAAAACCTCGAGTGAGTAAGTGAGTGAGTTCCTTCCTTCCTTCGTTCTTTCCTTCCTTCATTCCTTCCTTTGCGCCTTCCTTTCATCGTTCGTTCCTTCGTTTATTTGTTCCTTCATTCACTCCTTCTTTCCTTCCTCCCTCATTCCTTCCTTCCTTCCTTCCTTAAGCTACCGAACCTTAATCTACCTGTGTAGTATCTTGGTGGTTTCTAGGACTGCACTGCATACAAACCTGATGTCATGCCTGGAATCTGCCACTGCTCCATTATCGGGGTTACAGTTCTTAATGCTTTACATCTGGCTGGTTAGCCAGGAGCTGCTTGTCTGTCTGGAACTTGACGTCACACAGGAACTTGATATGGGGAGGAGCCCAGTTGTTCTAAAGCACCTTTGTTGGCGTCTTGGGGGCTTCTCGTCTGTATGCAGCACAGATGTTCCTTTATGCTGTCCCAGCCACTCGCTTGGGCCTCTCAGTATGTGGTCCCAGCTTGCATCTTATGCTCTGCTACTGTGTGTTGGATAGTCCCTGGGGCACCTTTGTACAGTCGATGACGATAGGAGGTAAGCTACCATGGGTGACCAAGTCCCCATGGAGGGGCGCAGCTTCTCTGTGGTCCAGTTCTGATACTCACGTGGCCATTATTGGCACTTTCGGCAGTGGACAGGGGTCAGCATGGTACATTTCTCTGTTTTTATATGCAGAGTGGTTTGCATTTCGGAGCCAAATTATCTGTACAGGTTATTGTGTAAGCACAAAATCCTTGCATAACTGCAGTGTCGGATGGCTTCTGTTTTCCACAGTTTCAGTGTGAGCACAGGGACAGAAAATGATTAGAACATGGGGCAAGAAAAGGTTAGGATAATTAATGGCTTTCTAGCATCTGCAGCTAATGATCACTCCCCACCAGTTTGCCAAGCTTGCTGGCATTTATCTGTCACTGCTTCTGGAAACGTCTGCAGTCAGCCAAGTGACTGCTAGGATAAGGACAGCTCTCTACCTGTCTAACATTTTCACTTGATTATATAAAGCTGCATAATTGAGCCTTTAATATAAAATGTATTTGAATTATTTGCTGAAGCTGCTACTGTCGTGTGCTATCCACACGAAAGCCCAAATGAACCACGGTGACTGATGAGGCCTCCTTCCCACAAACAGGATATGATGACTCTGAGCTTTCTCTTAGCTGGAAATGTCGATTGTTCATTCGTCAGCAGTTGTCTCTAACACAACATTTATAAGCGCTGTTACAAAGCCACTCCTGACCACACAAGTCTGGGAGACGATCAAAAAAACTAAACTTGCAGATTCTGTTTGCGTGGGATTAGGGTTAGTCTAATGAAAAGAATATGTCATTGTTTTCAGTAACTACGTTGGGCTTTATTGTTTTAAGCATGTGAAGATGAAATTCTTATCATATAAAGGAACACTGGGTTTGCTTCTAGTTGATGCTTTTAACTTGCTTGATAACCTGAACCAGTTAGATGCTGGCCTGTTTTCTGATACCTGTTCTCCTTTCTAGAGTTCATGCGGAGCCCCTGTGTTGAAGCCGGCCTCATCCCTCCTTTAGTCCAGCTGTTAAACTCCACTGATCAGGAGGTTCTGCTGCAGACTGGCCGAGCTCTGGGCAACATATGTTATGACAGCCGTAAGTAGGAGTTTGCTTTCTTGGAGGGTGCTAAATCCCTCATAAACTCAATCTTTAGCATCGCAGAGCAAACGATACAAAATTCTTATCAGTCTTATTTATAGATAGATGCAGAATAACTTTATAAAACAATTTAAACCAACACAACAGACAGACGCTCAAACAGACATTAACAATTCATTGTGGCATTATAGATTGATTCTGCCATACATACACTATCAGCAGTCTAACTATTGCTCCACTTTAATGTTAAAAAAGGTCATTTTTCTTGGTGGTGCTCCATCGCAGAGTTAAAATGTGTAATGTTCATATTCTGAAGATACACCACTTATTGTAACTGACGCTTACTAATACTGTCTATAAATGACTGTTTCTAACACTGAACGTATAACTGCCCTGCCTCCTGAACCTTGAACCAAATGATGTATTGTGGCTGTATGGTGTCGAGTAAGAAACATCAGAGGGGTAACTGTATGAGTGCTGTACTTGTTTCTTAACGTAATTAAGACAGTTTCCCTTGAAATCAAATTAAAGGGTGGATTTTTGGAAGTTTTCCATAAAAATGGAAAATGAGCACGACAGCACGTGATCGACAAAAACAAGGTGAATAATCTCATATAGTGTTTGAAACCGTTTCTAAAATGTCTTCTTTAGCAGAGTGTTTAACGGAGACCTCGGGGTTGAGCAGCGGGCTTTAAGGCTGATTTTACGGCTTGATTATACTGCGCTGCAGACACGGACAGCTGCAGCGCTGATGGCCAGGTAGTCATACTGCTGGGAAGGCTGCGGTGCATGCGTAGTTGGTACATTGTATTGTAAATTATAAATTGTGCGATCACAGGCACACGAAGATTCGCACGGACCCTCACCATCTAAACAACGACATTCACGTCACAGCTGTCAGTTCAATGCATATTTTCTTGTGTTGCTAAAAAGCTGGGTGTCTGGGGAATGTGGTGTGGTGGGACGTTTGGTGGGGTGGACAAGGGGTCTCAGTGAGCTTGTGTGGCTTTTATCGTAGAGAAGCAGCTGCTTGCCATCTTCAGAGAACCACACCAGTTTCCCCAGACATTGCTGTGGCTGCATACCCCCAACCTTCACACCCAACAGGACCCTCTGTCCCACCACGAAACCAAAGAGGGGAAAAATGAAGGAAATAATCAAACCATTAAAAGAAATGTCATTTTCCTTTCAACAGCAGTGAGGATCTTTACTTTGTTTTGCACTCATTTACAGCCATGCTAGTACTGTTTTGCCGTGTGCGCGCACGTGTGTGTACGCGTGTTTTGTGCGGGTGTGAGCTGATTTTCAAGGTCTTGTAGGTGTCAGTTTGTGCAGTGCTCTGCCTTCAAAGAGGAGGCAGAGTTTAGAATACGATAGAGCTTGGCAGCTGATGTCACCATGTAATCGCTGTGAAATACACTGTGGGGTTGAGCATCCATGTTGTGAAGCCACAAACCGTTAATTCCTCGTTAAGGTCACTGCCGTGTGGAGCTATTTTGGCAATTTAAAGTCACACAATAAAGCAGAGTAGCATATACTGCTGTATACTGTCTCAAAAGTATGTTTCAACAAGGTAGGTAGCAGCATGAATCATTTTTAACATCGAAGCAGTGTAATCGGTGTAAAGTTGACTGTTGACGTGATTCCTAAATGTTTGGATTTGAGCAGCTAAATCATCACTAAATCACATTTCTCTCAGGACGGCACCTTCCCAACTACAGAGATAGATGAATGGCTGTGTGATACTTTGTTACCACGTTGGATTTGAGGTCAAGTTGCACATTTGATTTATGTATGAGCCTCACTGCACTTCAGGGAGACAGTACTTCAATTTTTGTGCCTAGGACCAGAGATGGGCAGTAACGCGTTACTGTAATCCGATTACTTTTTTCAAGTAACGAGTAAAGTAAGGGATTACTATTGCAAAAAGAAGTAATTAGATTACTGTTACTTTCCCATAAGCACGCTGCGTTACTAAACCGTGATGTTGTTTGTGAGAGCGTCTCGTGACAGTGACGTACGAGCATCAAGTTAAAAGATTAAAACTAATAAAACAAGTTTTAAAAAGAGACTTTTTCATTTGATTCAGTTTTATATGATGGATGATGCAGAAAAAATAGAACTGGGCTCAACGCTCTACTGCTTTATAACGTATTCAGGTTGTGTGTCGTGTTTTTAAAAAGTAACTAAGTAATAAAGTGCAATCAGAAAAGCTTATAAATATAAGTCATATATGCATTTGTTAAATGTAGGCTTACAGTGGCAGTTTGGCAGACAGTCATTATAATGGAAGGCTTCGGTTATTGACAAGCTCCGATGGAGGACTGTAAATCGTACAACAATATTTTGACATCGGGTTCTGTGGCATTGTAGTATTAAGGCAATTTACATTACTTCAAGGAAGGAAAGGAACCCGAAATGCCAGAGTGACAGAAATTTATTTCAGTACTCTGCAACTGGTGATGGTAATAACGCCACAAGTTTTCTATACTTTTAGTTTAAAAGGAAAAAAATGGATTTCCAGATTTCATGAGGGAGTTGTTTGTGTCTCTGTTTGTGTATGTGTGAGTGGGTGTGTCTGTGATCTGTGTGTCACGTAGTGTCAAAGTGCATGCAGCTGACGTTGTGTAAGTCTACCACTAAAATCAGTTACCATACCATACCAGCGTTATTTTTAAAGCACTTTAACATAGAACCAGGGTTCACAAAGTGCTGTACATATACAAATAGCATAAACAAAAAAAAATAACAACAAGAAAAAAAAGGTCAAATTGAGTTAACCCCTTAAATGTGTTTTAAGAAGAGTTTTAAACTCAGAAAGAGAAGAGGCCTGCCTAACGTGCAAGGGCAGATCATTCCACAACTTTGGAGCAGCTACAGCAAAAGCACGCTCACCTCTAAATTT
>VVHJ01063180.1:12930-27309 GCA_015107715.1 Tylochromis polylepis | reverse complement strand
ATGATTGTTGGGTTTTCTCTGTATCTATTATTGTACGATCTACTGTACAAATATTAAGCGCCTTGAGGCGACTATTGTTGTGATTTGGCGCTATACAAATAAAATTGAATTGAATTGAATTGAATCACTTTGGGAGTGTTTATTACAGTTCCACACATACAGGTTCTTTCAGTTCAGCACCCAGTACCAACTTTCCAGCTGATCTCCAGCACACACACTTCCTCCTCCTGGTCTCCGGCTTCACTATGTAAAGGGGAGAAACCTCACTAGTTTTATCATGCACAGCTGTACCTCCATCCTCCCTGGCACTGGCCCTTGAGCTCACTGCACCACCCCTCCCCTGCAGCTGAGCCAGGGACCACGCCTCCACCACAACTATATTGCTAAAATGTTCACTCCTCTGCCTTTACATGGATATGAACTTGAGTGATATTCTTAGTCCATAGGGTTTAATATAATATCATGCTACCTTTTGCAGTTATAACAATTTCAACTCTTCTGGGAAGTCTTTCCACATGGTTTAGGAGTGTGTTTATGGGGAATTTTTGGCCATTCTTCCAGAAGAACATTTGTGAGGTCAGACACTGATGTTGGACGAGAAGGCCAACATCAGTGTTTAAAGCAGTCTGTGCTCTAATTCATGACAAAGGTGTTTGGCTGGGTTAAGGTCAGGACTATGTGCAGGCCATTTAGTTTATTCCACACCAAACTTGTGCATCCATGTCTTTATGGACCTTGCTTTGTTCACTGGTGCGCAGTCATTGTAACAGGAAGGGCCCTTGCCCAAACTGTTCCCACAAAGTTGGGAGCATGAAATTGTCCAAAATGTCTTGGTGTGCTGAAGCAGGAAGAGTTCCTTTTAATGGAACTAAGGGGCTGACCCTAACTCCTGAAAAACTACTCCATGCCATAATCTTCCTCTACCAAATTTTACACTTTGCACGATGCAGTCAGACAAGTACTGTTCTCCTGGCAACAGCCAAGTCCAGACTCATCCATTTGATTGCCAGATGCAGAAACGTGAATCACCACTCCGGAGAACACATCTCTACTGCTCTAGAGTCCAGTGGTGGTGTGCTTTGCACCACTGAATCCAATACTTTTCATTGCAGGCTTGGATGCAGCTGCTTGGTCATGGAAATCCATTCTATGGTCTGTAGCAATTAGCTCCGCAGAAGGTTTGGCATCCACTCACTCTGCTCTGGCCATGGAAGTGATTGGAACACCTTAATTTAATGATTTGGATGGGTCAGTGAATAATTCTGGAAATATAATGTAAAACAAATGTAAAGGCAAAATGACCTGATTGATTTTTAAGTAAAATCGCAGGGAAATAAGGTGTTTCTAGCACATCTATTGTAATAACCAGTTTAAATATATTTTACAGGCTTCCTCTGATGCTGTACTGCAGCATGAAAAGTCCAGCATCAAGCAGAGAAAAAACAACAACATCTGCCTCGTTATCTTTTAATGTTTTTTCTCTTTGAAAGTGCTTTGTTTCAGAAAGTCCCAGCAGTCACTCAGCAGGAGCAAAGAGGGAACTTTTGAATTAAAAAGTAAAGGAAACGAGAGTCTTCTGCAGTCAGTTCAATTGTTTTATTACAGAATGCTTTGATTATTCTGCACGTGAATATTATCACTCTTATCTGTTGATATTTTGCACTTTTAATTGATTTTTTTAAAACAATTTCTCTCCTAAATGTTTAATCATTCTGAGTAATAACTGATAGTATAAACAGAGGATACAGAAGTACAAGTATGGAATAATTTTGCATTAAAAAACCCACAAAATTAATAACATAAGGTACACACATTTTTCTAAATTGCACAGTCTGGCCAGATTTACTAAACTAACTAAATTTGTCAGATGTTACTGGCAGTGGAATTTTTACTTCACTATCCAATGAGAGATTCACATTAACAACAAACAAACAAACAAACAAAAACAGAGCAATTATTGCAAACCAGAAGGGAAATTTCCTTTGTTTGCTTCAGGTTAGCATCATTTACCATCTGTTGAAAGCACATACAAATTAAAAGTTTTTTTCTTTTTTTAAGCAAAAGTGCTAGTACCTCTCCTCATCTAGTGGATATGTCTTACGCTCTTACAGTAGAAGAAAAGTTTAATGCTTTAGACACCACTTTCTCTCCTTCTTTGTAGGTGGTGACATACAGACATTTATCACTCTGATTGGGGCAGTCTTGCCCACTCACTGCCCGGCAGCGTCTTTGTTTATTTCATCATCAGTTAAAAGTTGCCTGCCCATTGGCTAGAGGACACTAGACTCAGATCACAGTTTCCTGCCTGTATTCATCTGACATGAAAATTATTTAAGACTTCTCTCATCAGATGATGAAAACTGATGAGAGAAGTCAGGAAGTGAGCTGACTTTAGTGAGCAGAAGACTTCACCAGCAGATGGGAAAAACTGATTTTATGCCTTTAAAATACTCAATTTCAAGTTATGCTGACAAATAAGAACACTGCTGAGAACAACATATGATTAAAGAACAACCCGATTTACTGCCTGTTTCTGTGAACACTTGTGATACCTATAAAAAAAATATAAGTCTGATTTTTAAAGCACTTGTATTGTTCCACCATTGGTTTAGATAACTGAGTGATGTCTGTTTATACATTCTTTTATTTATTTGCCTTTCTGCCCCAGTTCAGATAATTAAATGGCACTGCATTAGAGAATACTGCTCTGTCCACACTTAAAGCCAGTGCTAATTGTTTCTTCTCGACTTGAGGCCATGATCCTCGAGGGTTACCTGGGAAACGACTCTGTGACTGGCACACAAACATTTCCTCTCCCTTTCCAATGTTTAAAATGTTTGAGCTGCAAACCTGTTGTGCTGTGTGAGTAACATCTTACTATAATGATGTATCCTATGAATGTATATATGTCTGTATATACCCTATCTCCTCCGTAACAGGTGGGCCAGTCTGAACAAAGCTTGACATGAACATCATCACATATACAGCCATTTTAAAATGTATGTTTTAAAAAAACAGTGCTTAGATTACCATGGGGACCACTGTTGCGTTCACCCTCCACATCTTCTCAAGCTCCTCTCTCAGCCCTTGGTATTTTTCATGCTTCTCGTGTTCCTTGTTCCAGATGTTGCTATCACTTGCTATAATTACATCTATAACTATGGCCGTCTTCCTCTGCTTGTCCAGCACTACTATGTCCGGTTGGTTAGATATCACCAATTTGGCTGTCTGTATCTGGAAATCCTACAGGTGGTTGGCCGTTCTTAACCACCTGAGGGGGCATATCCCATTTTGACCTCGGGACTTCCAGGTCATATTTGGCACAGATGTTCCTGTATACCAGCGGTTCCCAAAATGGGGGGTGCAGAGCCATTGCGGGGGTGGGGGTAGTGGGGGGTGGTGGTGGTATGAATAAAAAAAAAAGAATGCTTGGACACTGCTAGCATAATGGACAGGTTTTTGATGGGGTTCACACACAAACGCAAAGCAGAAGATGAAGCATCGCCAGATATGCTTCCAAACTAACTTCCTTCCAAGCCAAAGACTAGAAAATATGATGAAGCATATCTTGCCTTTGGCTTCACCTGCACAACGGTGGTGCCAAGGTCGGTATCCCTGACAGAATTTGTTTCCCCTGCGTTGGGAGCACACGCTGGGCTGTTCAAATCATGGACAAACAGTATCCCACAGTTGTTTATGTTTTTAAACCCATTTTGCACAGAGAGGCATTTTTTGAAAAATGTACTGATAGCAATCTTCTTGATGCATGCTCAATCATCCAGGTAAGTAAATCCCAAAAAGTTGATTCTGTTCATCTGGACGTAGCGTTTTCAGTGGGAGAAACGTTTCGTCACTCATCCAAGTGACTTCTTCAGTCTCAGCTGACTGCAGGTTTCCCCAACCTTATAAACAGCGGATTTGCATAATGACTGAAGCCAGCCCACTGGAGAACAATGGGCTGTGAGGACAGTTCCTTGATAATTAAAATGCAAAATCTCATGACCATTGATCAACACCTACTGATCAAAGCCCACTGATCAAAGACCACTGATCAATGGCCATGAGTACCATTCACAGAGAGTTGGGGAATAGTTGCAATCACAGCATTGTAAGATGGCGAAAGATGTACCCTTAGGCCCCCTCCTCGATTCAGAGATGGTGATCTTTCGCCATCTTACAATGCTGTGATTGCAACCATTCCCCAACTCTCTGTGAATGGTACTCATGGCCATTGATCAGTGGTCTTTGAGCAATGGGCTTTGATTTTCTTGTAAAAACAAAGGGGGCCTCACAAAAAAAGTTTGGGAACCACTGCTGTATACTATGCCAGCCACTTGGTTAAGGTGTTCCATGTATGCCATGCCTGCTAGGATTTTGCACCCTGCTGTTATGTGCTGGATTGTCTCAGAGCCATCTTTGAACAACCTGCACCTGAGGTCTTACCTGATGTGGTAGACAACATACCAGCACAAACACCTCCAGCTACCAGCTACCAAGCATGGTGTTGGAGGCGGGATAATTTGAGTTTATTTTGCTACTGCAGGACCAGGGAATCTTGCAGTCATTGACCATCAACTCCTCTGTATAGTATTTTAGAGTTAAATATGAGATCATCTGTCTGACGGTAAAGCTTGGCCAAAACAGGGTCATGCAACTAGAAAATGATCCCAAACACACCAGAATATCTACAACAGAATGTCTGAATAATAAAGGAATCAAAGTGTTGCAATGACCCAGTCAAAGTGCAGACCTCAGTTCAACTGAAATTCTGAGGAGTATACCTTTAGAGAGCTGGAGATAATCAAATGTTTGCAAACCTCAAAGAGCTGAAGCAATGTTGTAAAGAAGAAAGAGCCAAAATTCCTTCACAATGATATAAAAGACTGATACAGTCATACAGAAAACAATGACTTCAAACTGTTGCTGCTAAAAGTAGTTCTACACGCTTTTGAATCATGGGGTTTTCTTTGTTTTCCACAGGACTGTATAAATCCCTGTGAACACTTTCTTTGTGACATAACTCTATACTGAGACATGGGTTGACATCGTGACCGGGGAATATGATTGAACCTCTATGGTGCCACCACGTTCTCATCAATAAAGCAGCTTTAGTTAAGGTTCAGTCAGATTCTCTTAGTGTCACGGCTGCTTTTGTCTCTGTGATGTAGCTTACCTTAACATCAAAATACTCACATCTAAAGTAAATGTGATCTTTTTGCATATTACTGATGTCTTTGCTTGTGTCCTTTATTGTCTTTCGCCCATATTTTTGATTGTCTGCCTCACTTTCATTGGTTTCACTTATGTCTAGCTCCAATTAATTCTCCATTCATGGATTACTAAATAAGAAACTAATAACAGATGATTTCTTAATGCATTTTATTTTTTTTCCAGCAGTTTTTTCACTGGTTTTGCTACTCTTGCAATTTCACTTTTGTTGTAAATCTGTTGTATGAAGTATTCCTTATAGCTTTGTGGCCTCTCATTTCTTTGATCATAACTTTTGTTATTGATAAATACACATTAGATAATTAGAATAAAGGCAATGTTCAAAGACTTAATCCATTTAGGCTTTTTTTGTGGCTTTAAGGAACCAGGAAGAAACTGTATTAACAATTAGCTGATCCTTGATCACTTAGTTGATCTTGAAATAGAGAATGGGCTCCGGGCGTTTTGCTTGGTTCTTAGCTGCTTTCTAGTTTTGTTTGTGTACTCTACATTCTTTCCAGCGTTTCCCTTGTGTCTCTGTGTTACTCCCAGTGGGTTTAAGTGTCCGCCTGGATTTCTCCTTGCTTGTTTGTTTGTTTTTTTTAAGTGGGTTATTGTTTTGACAAAGCTTGTTTTTAACAGGGTCTCCCCAGCTGCCTTTAGTTATAATGTATTTTCCTGCCTGTTTGTTTTACCCCCTCGCATATGTTTATTAAAGCCACCTTTTTTCTCTTTTTATTTAGCTCAATGTTTTGTGTTTTTTGTTTTTATTTTGTACCTCTTTGGTGAACAGAAAGTATAACAGTGGCATCAACGTTCCCAGTGAAAGATCAAAGTCAATAAACTCACCAATATAAGAGGGTTGTGTTATCACACTCAGAGCAAATCTTCTTACCACAAGAAAAGGTGTAAGTCAATCCATTTCTGAAACCTTAAACCTGCCATGGGCTGGAATGTGTTCAGTATTTCAGTTTTAGTGTTTGTTTATCTGTGTAAATTTATGATATTCTTTCTCATCTTTCTTAGTGATTGTTTCCTTGTGTTTGTGTTAGTTTTCTTGTCTTCCCATTATCTCACTTCCTAGTTTTAGTTTTACCTGTTAGTAAAAAATAATTCAGTTATTTTCACCTGTGTCCGATCAGCCTGGTGTGTATTGTTATCTCTCACCCATGTCTGGTTTCATTTTTTTGTGTGTTTTTCTTAATTCTGTGTTTGTGCCCCTTTTTTGGATTTTTGTATCAGTCTTTAAAGGTTCATTAATCCTGCCCCCAGGACATCAAATGGAAAATACAGAAATTTGGCCTACAAAATACACAGCACATTTGTAATTATTGCTGTCTTCAAAGATTTATAGTCTACCTCATTCATTCACACATAGATTATCCATTTTCTCCCCTTTTGTTTCTTGACCTTTTGTTTGGGCTTTATATCCAAAAGAAAAAAAAGAAGCAAAATTATGGCTAATTTGAGGTATTAAAAAATGTTACAAATATTGGAGCTTTAATTAGCAACTACCTGCAAATGGTGTGTTTCATGTAATTACTGCTTTGATTTAAGTAATTTACATGCTTTTGAAACTTATAAAGGAAAGTAGCTCAGTCTGGTTACCAGGCAACTGGAAATAGATTAACATAAAAAGTAAAATGTCTCATCCAGTACACAGTCTTTAAGCTGAGTACAAAAATATGGCAATACTATGTTTAGGCGAAGATTACATCAGAAACTTGAACATGGAGCTAGTTGAACATGCAACTTTGTCCAAGTTAACTAAGCTTAAAGTTTTATGATTTAGATATGACCCACAATATATAGCTTAACACTTCTCATTTACACTATAATATGTTTGTGCTTACTGTGTATCTGTACAATATATACCGATGTTATTACACCCTTTCCTAATGTAACATTGTTATTCCCTTGTAACTACCGACATGCTTATATAGGTACTGCTAAACTAGTAAGCCAGAAAACCATGCAAACTGAGCGGAGTTATCCAGTGCTAACTTTTAGATTGAATCGTAAAGCTTCTTGTGTATAATGCAAATGACAGGGAGAGGATAGAGAAAGAAAGCTGATCAAGACACTGATGAACATTAGCATTAGCTTAAATAATCAGTGTTTTTTTTTCTATTGTCCACCTGATAAGTGGTATATCCAGTCTCATTTTGGCTCTGATTTGGTCTCCAAAATACAATTTCCATTTGTAGAAAAAGAGATGCTTTGGGTTAAACTACACTTATTCAGACAATGCTTGCTGTGTACAAGAAAATTCTGGTAAAAATCACCGAAGGCAAAGTTTTCACATGTGTACAATGACTCCTGAGTCTTAAACCTGGCTCGCTTCTGTACTAAAAATAATTTTGCAAACTTCAGGATGTATTAAAGTACTTAAAAAATTATCACTGGTATGACACATACAATAAGCACAATAATAATAATAGCAATAACCACATGTATTTTGAATTTTCTTAAGGTGATAAAAAATAAACAAACAAATCATCTCTTTGGTAAACGTGCACATACACAAATACATGACATATCCACAAGATATTTCTGGTAATTGTTGTCAGTTGAAGCAGACAATGCATTTAACCAGAATTGTATTGTGAATGTCACATTGGTACTTTCAAATGTCATCCTCCATACAGTGTAATTATTTTTGTTCACTGTGCGGAGGTTAACTTGTAAATAGAAATATGATGCAACCAACTCATTCTTTCCTCTTTGTACTACTTCTATTTCTCATGGCACCATACATGTAATCTTCTCAATGATCACATTATCTAATGTGTAGCCCTGCAGGTATGATAACCCAAGCTAGATTTACTCTGCTAAATGATAAATGGCTTTGCTGTTATTTAGATACACCTGATTAAATTAGAGCATAATGGGAAAGAAACTGCAAAATAGATCTGATAAGTCTAAATATAAAAAAGCATTGTTGCTCTTAAAATATAATTAAAATATTATTAACTTGACAGCATGGTTGGAATAGGATCTTTTTCAACTGCTCCTATTTAAAAAAAATCTTATTTTGTTTGATATCACCCTATATCCTATATTTCTACTTCTTTAACTTTCAGATACCTCTATATTTAAGTTTATCACACACGTCATTTAAAATGGATTCTCCTCATTTTATTCTAATTAATCCACCCACAATACTATAAAACTGCAAGGCGGAGAAATAGCCAGGCCCTTCGGGAAGGTGCTGTGACACTTGTTGCTGTTCTCTAGAACCTTGAGGGGTGAGCCGCATGAAGATAAGGAAGGGTAGACAGGTTCGCATGAGAGTGGAGGATCTGTGTTGATATTGACTGTGGTGGCATGAGAGATGGTAGCAGTTAGCATTGGGGTATTCTGCTCTGAAAAACAGAAGAAGTGCTTGTGCACAACACAACAGAGGTAATGCCACAAGCTCTCCTCCATATCATTTTGCCTTTTCTTTTACTTTAATGAACTCAGGTGCAGTTTGCTTGCTGTGCCATCAATATTACCACATCAGGAGGTCAGAGTGCTAGCTAACACACAATGCAAATTGTTTACTATTTTAAAGGTATTTGCTAGCAGCGAAAAGGCTAACAACATATTTTTCCTTGTGAACTAAAAATAGCTTTTAAAGTAGCTCTGTTATGTTGTCTTGTTGTTTATTAGTTTGTTAACCATCATTTATCAACATTACCGGTGAGTCAGATGGCAGCATTTATTTTATTTATTCATTCGAGTAGAATGAACAGTGCTCTTATGGGAGTCAGAAAAAAAGACATGTTTGGAGTCTGCTTTGTGTATTTTATAGTTTATCCTTAGCTAATTTTCTCTGGAATACATTGAGCTCTGATCATTTTTTTATACTTACTGGATCTCACTCACAAACAGGAAATGCACACTTAAAACAAACAAAAAAAAGAATTCATCCAGGGCGTACATGGAAAAACACCAGTCTTCAAATGATTCGTTTATTGCATCGACACACATACACACACACACACACGTCATTGTTTTAGGATTCATTAGTATAGTTCACCTTTTGCAATACAACTTTTTGAAAATATCATTTCTCAATCTTTATTTCTTCTACTCTTACACATAGCAGGACTTTAGTATTTTATGGGAATTGTGGATTTGTTATTGTAGAGCAAAGTGTGCAAATTGAAAAGAAAAAAAAATCATTTGACTCTAAGAAAACAAACACACGCACAAAACACCAAACAAAATGTGGCAAAGTTGAAAGGGTCTGAAAACTTTACAAACACACTCTTAACAGCTCCATAAAACACCTTGATGAAGGCCTTGTGCTGAAATGTTCTGGCTGAACAAAGTGCAGACGCTTCCATTAAGTAGGACACTTACGTACCTGTTTTTCCTATTACTTGAGGGACAAGTCCTGTTGTAATGAACATACAGTCTTTTTATATGTTTTCACAGCAATCTGAAGCAGTGCAGGACTTTAAAGCCACAAATAACTGATACTCTTTACAGCAGCCATTTTTGGAGAGTAAATGCAGGTGTAATTACTAACATTTGTACCATGAACATTTATTTATGGTCTGTTCCACTTAAATAGGCCTATTCCCAGATTCATGCTTACTTATGGGAATGGAACCTCAAATCAAATGGAAGCAATTTTTAATTTCATCAGTTACATCTGTGGTTACCCTGCAATTGCAAAATAGTTTATGCCAACATGGTTGCCATGAAAAAGGGCCTATTATGTGGGGCTTTAAGTTAATATATAGAGAAAAAAAAAGCATATTTACAATGTCTGCAAGTAATACAATTTCAGTGTATCAAATGATAATGTGACAAGTTGAGAATTTGTGGTAGTGATAACATACAGAGGACTATCACTCAAAATTAGAGGTCTGTTTAGCCTTAATGAGCTTTACAGTCAGTTTCAGCTAAATTTTTAGTTGTCTGGTTTATTAATTTATCATTCTGGTTCAATGTTATGGTTCTCACAACAATATTTTCAGCAGCTGTTTTGAGCTAAAAGCTATAATAACCAAAATTAGCAGTACTGCACCGTTCTAGCTCCAAAAGCAGACTCACGCAAGTTAGCAAGTAGTCGAGGAACGCATTTAGCAGTGTAAAATTTGGATATCTTAAAAAATGGTTCGATGCATAAATGAAAATACTAACTATAAATATATTGCACTGACAGAAACATGCCTCCAAATTAAAGCTAATCTTAATCTGTAATTGCTGTATGTGTAAATAACTATATGCTAATAATTTTGGCATATCAGTCTTATAAAGCAATGTTATTGCTACAGCATGTTATTGCCTCCCAGTTTCCAAAAAAACAGTTATAAATATTACATCTGAGATGTAATGTATAGCAAGATTTAAATATCAAATTTGCACTTTCATCAGTTTTAAATTGGAATTTGAGCACAGGCAGAATTTGTGGAACTGCGAGTGACCTGCAGTTCCACAAACTTTTTATCTCAGTGCAGACATTAACTCTTTTTTTTTTGTCTTTCTGATGATCTTTCCATTGAAGTTAAACAGAGGGTGTGCTCAAACGCTGCCACATGTGAACAATTATTGGACTGCACTCTGCGTTCTGTTGAAGGTGGTTAATAACCTGGGGAGGTCTTGGGTTTGTCCTTTATGGCGTGTGCTTGTCTTTTCAAAGATTTACCAATTTTAAGACCCTAACCTAACCACAGGAAATTACAAGTTGACTGCCATGTGAACAAGCAATACACATTCCCATTTCCTGCTGCTGAAATTTCATGTCGATCTCTTTTCACTTGATGGTGAGGTTTTTTCCTTTGCCACTGTAGAATCCTATTGATGACTACTTGTCGGCTCTTTCTGGTACTTCTGACAATAGCACTCAACTACTGCGAGATTAACATTTGTGCTTGAACTGAAATGTGAATTTAATGATGAAATTCCTGAAACGATAATTCATTTGTCACTACTCAATATGACAGCTGTGGGAATAGAGGACTGTGCAGACAGTGGCCTGTAAAGATTAAAATGCATATCAAAAGCTGTATTACACCATGTTTTGATGAATGGAAAATAGTGTTATGAACAACTGCGGGGAACCAGTACAACATTTCAAAATTCCCCAAAGCCCCTTTTCCATCATCTGTATCCTGAACTACTTAAAGCGACCTAAAGAATGGAGAGCAAAGCTAAAAATATGTGTTTGCTACTAATCAATCCGACCACAGAGACAAAACATCTGAGGTGTGCCACTGTGTGTAATACAGCTCTACAACAGACTGCACCTGCTCAGCTGACAAGAGGATATTAAATCTCAGATAGTCTCCTTTAGTAACGAGAACAGAGAGAGCAGATGTGCCCATCTTGGCATGCCGAGTTTGAGCTGTTACAGAGGTCAAAGCTACTCTTCACATTGTTGATGTCTTCTGAACTGTGTGCAGAGATACAGAAAGTCTACTGAGACTAGTATGAGACCGCGACTGAAATACCAGAATAGATCACATGCTTTCTTCATAACTAATACGTCAGAATTTTCCAGCAACATTCTGAAAATTGAAGAAGTTATGTTCAGTGCAAATGCAAATTAAAAGAGTCCTCCACCAAGCAAAACCAAATTACATGATTGGAGGTGCTTGTCCAACTTAAAATTGGCTGGCAGAGTTCCAAACACTGCCTGAGGTGGCAAACCATGCCTTATTTATTTAGATTTGAAACATTCTCATTTTTAAACTGATAATGACTAGTATACAGTAACACTGAACTGGATAAGCACTGGATGGATGAATGGATGGATGATTGCTATAGTCATTTTAATTTTTTTTTAAATAAATTCTGTTAGATTGTTTAAATCAAGATCAGCATCACCACAAAGGATTAGAAAGCCTCATCTCTGAGTTGTCTGTAACACGTTGTAACACAAGTCTGAAATACTGCACATCTGTGAAAACAGCATGGGCAACAGAATGTGCTAATTAGATGAAATTGACATCAACATGAAGTCTGACCAGAACTGCAGGCTGATAATTTGACTCCGTTCACATTTTACTTTAATCCGTTTAACATCATGTTGGCCTTTTCTTTGTCTGAGATTGGGGTATTATTTGTTGGTCAGTGCACATTACACTGGTAACATGTTCAGGTGATTATTCTCAAAGAAAGGCTTTGATTTACTGCAGCCCTATGTGGCTGTGCCAGATTTGTTACATGTATTTTACCTAAAAAACAGAGATGGCTTCTGAGCCTGAAAAGTGAAAACAGTGAGGAATGGTCAGCAGGGTTAAAGTCACAGCTGACCATTCTTTCTAATGGTCAGCATGGGGCAACTCTTCTAATTCCAAATAGAAGACTGAATATTAGAAGTCAATAGGAATGGTCCCCTTGATATATGACTCAGTAAATGCTGTAGCAATCAATTTATAGTCTCAATTGCTAGTTTTGAGTCTTACTAGATAAAATGTGGCATTGATTTTGTAAATTGTGAGCTCTGTGAGCATGCATTGCTCCTTATTTCTCACTCATTTTCTTGCCGTGTCTAGTTTTAAAACAGCAATATAGCAAAGGCTCCTGATACCATTTCTTTAGTTCTGGTCCTAGACAGTCAGGCTACCATTAATCCTATAAAGCTGTGACTGGTTAAATGTATTTGGCAACTGGTGAAACAGTCACCATTGGATATAACACCAGAGGTATTTGGGCTGTGCAATAATCTGATGTTGGCAATGATTGAAAGATATGGATCCATACCGCAGAATATACAAAGTTATCCTTCAACTGTAGCATACTGCCATAACAACCAGATGGTGAAAATGATAGAGATATTTTTCATTTTCTATCAGCTACTATATCGATATACTGTAGGCACATGGCATATTTCCTTGGATTTGGATTTCGTAATTGTTTGGATTAAATTAGTATAAAATGCTGGCTTTGTGATTGACTTCTGTCTCCTGCTCTCTACTCTTCAGTGTTCAAAATATAACTACATTCCACACAGCTGAATATGACAGAAAATACTGCAGTCTAGATTACATTTTTGGCACATTAGTTTTAACAAAATGTTGCTGTTTGTTTGATGCAGTGTCAGTTAGTTTTAAGATAGTTAACACGGGTGTTCTGTAGTGTGAAAAAGTGTTTGGCCCGTTCCTGATTTCCTATTTTTTTGCATGTTTGTCACACTTTAATGTTTCAGATCATCAAACAAATTTAAATATTAGACAAAGACAACATGAGTAAACAGAAAATGTAGTTTCTTTTTTGGCTTTATTTGATAGGTACAGTGAAGGTTGATAGGAAAGCAGAAGGAGAGAGAAAGACATGCAGCAAAGGGCCATGGGTTGGACGTGAACCCAGGCCAGCTGCACTCAGCCTATGGGTGAGAGCAGCTGGCCTGGCATATGGGTGCCTGCTCATCCCACTAAGCTAAACTGGCATCCAGGTAATGCAGTTTCCAAATGAAGGTGTTTATTATTAAGGTAAAAAAAAAATCCAAATGTACCCACCACCACCACCGCCATTAATAAATTAACTGCGGTGTATCACATCTTTAGAAAGCTGAGTACTGATTACTGCCACATCTGTTCTCAATCAAGAAATCACTTAAATAGAATCTCCCAGCAATGACTCATCCAAGACCCCAGAAGACCTCATCCAAAGAACTGCAGGCCTCACTTGCCTCCGTTAAGGTCAGTGTTCATGACTCCACCATAAGAAAGAGGCTGGGCAAATATGGCCTACATGGCAGAGTTCCAAGATGAAAACCATTGCTGAAAGGAATGTAATGGTTTGTCTCAGTTTTGCCAGAAAACATCTTGATGATCCCCAAGACTTTTGGGAAAATACTCTGTGGACTGATGAGACAAAAGTTGAAATTTTTGGAAGGTGTGTGTCATTGTGGCATTTTAAAAAAAGGAACATCATACCAACAGTTAAATATGGTGGTGGTTGTGTGATGGTCCGGGGCTGCTTTGCTGCCTCAGGACCTGGAAGACTTGCTGTGGTAAATGGAACCGTGAATTTTACTGTCTACCAAAACATTCTGAAGGAGAATATCCGGCCATCTGTTTGTGACCTCAAGCTGAAGCGCACTTGGGTTCTGCAGCAGGACAATGATCCAAAACACACCAGCAAGTCCACCTCTGATGGTTTAAGAAAAACAAAATGACAACTTTGGAGTGGCCTAGTCAAAGTCCTGACCTAATGCCGATTGAGATG
>VVHJ01063180.1:0-12910 GCA_015107715.1 Tylochromis polylepis | reverse complement strand
AAACAAAGACTCGTCGCAGTTTTGCCAGAAAACATCTTGATGATTCCCAAGACTTGGGGAAATACTCTGTGGACTGACGAGACAAAAGTTAAATTTTTCGGAAGGTGTATGTCCCATTACATCTGACATAAAAGTATCACAGCATTCCAGAAAAGGAACATCATACCAACAAAAAATATGGTGGTGGTCATGTAATGGTCTGGGGCTGTTTTGCTTCTTCAGGATCTGGAAGTCTTGCTCTGGTAATTGGAATTGTGAATTTTGCTGTCTACCAAAACATCCTGAAGGAGAATGTCTGGCCATCTGTTCGTGACCTCAAGCACATTTGAGTTCTGCAGCAGGACAATGATCCAAAACACACCAGCAAGTCCACCTCTGATGGTTTAAGAAAAACAAAATGAAGACTTTGGAGTGGCCTAGTCAAAGTCCTGACCTAATGCCGATTGAGATGCTGTGGCACAACCTTAAAAAGGTGGTTCATGCTTGAAAACCCTCCAGTGTGGCTGAATTACAGCAATTCTAAAAGATGAGTGGGCCAGAATTCCTCCACAGCGCTGTAAAATACTCATTGCTAGTTATCCCAAACGCTTAATTGCAGTTGTTGCTGCTAAGGGTGGCCCAACCAGTTATTAGGTTTATGGGGGCAATCACTTTTTCTCACAGGGCCATGTAGGTTTGGATTTTTTTCCCCTTTAATAATAAACGCCTTCATTTAGAAAATGCATTTTCTGTTTGTTTACTAGTTTCTGTGTTATCTTTGTCTAATATTTGCATTTTTTTTGATGATCTGAAACATTTAAGTGTGGAAAACATACAAAAAAATAGGCAAACACTTTTTCACACCACTGTAGTTTGTTCCACTCACTGCCAAAAGTAGTTCTGTGAGGACTGAACTTTTCTCTTTATGAAAAAAACAAAAAACAAAAAACAAAAACTACAGAATTTGGCTAAAGAGAGCAGACACTTGATGTGTTACTCCTGATATTACATCCCTCTTAATCTAAGCTGTGTTAATCATAAAGCAATATAGACAGTAAAATTATACATTATTTCACACAAAATAATATTCTAATTTATTATCGTTAAACAGGCCAGTCAGTTTTCCTCTGATATGTTTCAAAAAACATTAATTCAATCAATCTTTAATTCAAACATTAGCTACTAAAACTTTGACTGGCCAAATGAATTACAGGTTATATCTTGTAAATCCATGCACTCCTTCCAAGTGAAAGATGATTTAGTAGTACAGTAAGCCTGGGGTGTTTGGTAAAAATATGCTTGGGAAATTAACAATGTTATCTTGGAATGAGTCTTTCAAAATAAATTGCCTTGGCAAAACAAGAGTGTTGCCTCTCTGGATATGGCAATTTTGTCAGTACTTGAAAAGCCTTGGCAGAAATCTAGTGAGTGCTTGTATTTGGAAGTAAACAATAGTTAATTAATACACGATAGTCTGAACAGTTGGTAGGAAATGAGTTAACAGTGACATTCAATCAACAGTTTTTAGCTTGCTGATGGAAGTGAAAGGATGAAGCACGTAATAATTTAAACTCTTATTACCGCTATAGGTGAAAAATGAAAATACACTACAGTGGGAAATCAAATTTGTAATGTTCATTAATGTTTGTCATTAGATACTGACAAAACACTGAGGCTGACAATATGTGGAGAAACATTTTAGCACTACTAATAATTATAGGAGAGCATCCTGTTATTATACTCGGCCATACAACAGAATAGCAGAGCAGCTTCAGTTTGCATTGATCCTCCAAGTTTGGGCACTGTGCTAGAAAAACCCCCCCAAAAAACCCAGTTCTTTCAAGAGACGGTCCTCATGTGCTGGGAGTGGAAACAGCTGTCAAACATGTCTCCCATGTTAAACTGGGTCGAGATCTAATGATTGCAAAGCCAGACATAATTTGTCATAAAACTATTCACTGGGGATATTGTCAGCCTGAAAGAGAGCACTACAATCAGGATGGTATTGTTTCATCAAAGGATAATCACTCAGAAGAACTTTATATTGATTGGCAGTGACCTTTCTGTCTGGGGTTCAAGTGGACGATAAAAAGTTGCAGCATGCTCCACTCTAAATCTTAAACAATAAATCAGTTGCTTATAGCTTATGAAAACAAACATCATGTTGGAATTAATTGATAAATAATGTTCTTTTTTCTTGTTCTGCAACAAACAAGGGTTTCAGCTATAAGTCATCATCATTGTTGGGTGCAACACACATGTAAATCACATGACATTTTTCAGTAACACAGTAATGTAACACATTGCTGTATTAAATTCACTAATCTCATTACGGTTCTTCAGTTTTCCACAAGATGGGCAGATAGAAAGAAAGAAAAATCAAAAATGACTTTTTCTGCCTGTTCATCTGCACTACAGTCAGTTGATTTTAGGTGGTGCACAGGGAGGGGGAAAAAGCAGAACTGGAGATATGAACATTACTTTTATTTTTACTGCACAAAACAAGAACACAATAGTAAAGTGCTAGTGCAACAGAAAACTACCTTTGGTCAAATGGAGAAACACAAACTTGGAAGAGTGGATTTGTACAAAATGAAATCGCTGCTACTGGACAGATTTAAGGTTATTGATGGTTATACTCTTGTGTATACCCAAAATAGATTTTTGACTTTAATCTATTGTATTTGTGTCAGCGTTTGAGGCTATAGCCTATGGTTTATATTGTTAGCGTCTGACAGTGCTTTTAAAGCCATGCTAGAGTGTAACGCAAAAGTAAGGGAGCAATTATTTATCGTAACGAATTAATTAAAAACAAGCCACAAGTAATGTGCAAATACATTGTTTTTTCAGGAATTACTCCAACATCATTATCATAAATGTGAAAATTACATTGATGTGATGAGTTAGTTTTTTAATATGTTACCTATCAAAGACAAACCAGCTTTTTCTTTTACAAGTAAGCATGGACAGGACAGATGCAGCTTTTAAAAAAAAAAAATTATAGCTGTATCCCCTTGAACCTGCCTGTTTATGAAATTTATATTTGTATCTAACAGACAAATTTCATTTTCCACATTTGTCCCAGCAATTTGTGAAGGGATTATACCTTTCTCCTCAAAAATTGCACTTTTGAAGTTGGCCTGCTTACTCCATTTACAACAGTCCATAAAGGGAGAAGTTTGATTTCTAGTGGTAGTTTGGTAAAGTGTTCCAAGAACAACTGAAACCAATTTATGTGCTGATGCAGGGATCATGTCCTTCACTAGTGACGGTTTTAACTGGAGAACAAAAAGAAACGAATATTTCAAATTATATATGTTTTTAAAAGAAAAAAACCACTTGCAAATAATTATAACTGCAATTGTAAAATTCTGGTCAGAACATAATCATGTAGTTTTTATTGCACTTTTGCAAATTACACAGTGTATTTATATGCAGTGTCCAAAAACTATTCTGTAATAACCCAAGGGGAGAAAAGGCACCTAAGCATGTAAACAGATGTATAGTGCAGGCCTTGTGTGTATCTGTTTTTTGTGTCTCTACAGCAGTCAGTGAGCGGATTTGTTGACAGATGAGCTGAATAACTGTTAGGAAGGCGTGTAGGAAACTAATTAGCCCAGACACAGTCATTACTTCACTTTCTGTTCTACACCATTAGCCTCATGGTAGAAAATCAGTTGAAGACAAAGTTGTTTTTTGCTTTTCAGCTTTGCTCATTTTGTTATTTGGCTTCTTCATTGCACTTCATTGCAAACTTTCATGTTGCTGCTATGAAAAAATAACGCAACTATGAAACTAATGCTTCAGTAGATTAAGAAACAATTAACAGATTGATTTGCCATTTAGTTTGAGATACTACATTTAAAATAACATTTTTTCTGTTTATCATAGTGGTAGATGATTTGAGATAGACAACAATGAAGGACTATTTGCATGGAATCACACGATTGAAGTGCAGTGAATAGCTGTTGACTTTATGGTTAAAGGAGTGAAACCTTCATTTTTCCACAATGTGGCCCAAGGCTAAGAGGCAAGAACATCCAATATCCAAATCCCTGTGAACGTAGAGTTTTACTCAGATGTGTGTGCACTTTTCCTTAGAATTAGCATGAGTGTGTTATGGGCTGGTACTTTGCAGCAACAATGTCCAGGAGAAAGTAACGGCATTTCCTTTGTATAAGAAGTGAGTGAGGGTACTCATCACAGAACCATATCAAGAGGAATTATCGCTGTTGCTCCAAATCTTGTGTTTTTATAGGAGATGTGGATAACACTCAGCAAACCTTTGATTTAAACTCATGGCAGCTTATAGTACACTTTGTGGGAGGTTTCATCTTATCAAAAGTAAAACGGTTTTAATTCTGATTCTTAATATTCAATTCTGAGTATTATGAATATATATCGCTAGATCTAGTCTTCAGTATGGAACAAACCAAAACACTATGTGTGGCTAAAGGATTCACATTCAGATGTCACTATTAAAATTGGTATCATAAACTATAATATGATCATTTAGTTTATCCCTGAATGACAGTACTTTCTGAGAAAAACTGCAGTTCTGTGTGTTGGCCTGTTGCACACAACGATGATTACTCAGATGTATGCACAATTCTTCTTCCAGTCTTTCTCTACCTTATACATTTATCTTGTGGCCCTTACCAAAATGTTATATATACATAGTTTTAATTGGATTTTTTGACACTGGCTGATTCATAGTTCTACCACAGATATTGAATAAGTCAGTGCATGCTCTTTAACTTCTCCTTAATAAAGAGACTTGGACTCGTAAAATTGTGAATATGATAGTCCATATTTCAACTGCAATGCCTTCACTGATAAATGGCACATATATTTTTAAACTGTTTCTCATCATTTTCAAAATCCTTTCAGGAAATTACTTTACTTACTCACCTTAGCTCAGGAGAAAGAACAGGTCATCTGCTAATTGGAAGTTTGGTGGTTCGATATATCTGGCTGCTCCAGTCTGCATGCCAAATATCCTTCGGCAATATACTAACCCCAGGTTGCTTTCCAATGCATCCATCGAATTATGAATGTGTGTGAATGTTAGCCAGAAATCACTGAAAAAGAAAATGCATATAAAAAAGTGCTTGTGTTAATGCCTGCATGAGGCGAGTTATATAAAGTGCTCTGAGTGCTCAGATAGAGTAGAAGTGCTACATATAAGAATCAGACCATGTAAAATGAGAAGTCGTCCTTCTCAAAAAAATTTGAGAAGGACGACTTCTAAAAGTTGTTATCCAAACACAAAATTATGCTTTTGACTGCTAAATTGTAGTTAATGAATAGACACCTTTTTGTGTTATTTTTCCACTATAGATTTTGGATTATACCTAAATTTAACTTGTCTGCATTATAACTGAGATGGAAATGATAGAAATCAACATTATTGGCTCTGAGTCTAGTGTGTGAAACGTGCCAATTAAATTAAAATTTTTAACCTTGTCTTAGAACAAAATGTGTCCCCGTCATAGCCTGAATATGTGAATGGAATCAAATATTTGTCTGCATCAGCACAGAAAGGCGTATGGGCAAACAGAGGACAACATCTGTCTACTGTATTATGAGCTCTTTGATTTTGTGCTCAGTCCAGATGGGCTGTCACGCTTCATGGTTTCACACAGCAAACACTACAGTAACAAATGACTCAGGCTGTGATCCAATGACAGGGAGTTTCAGTAGGACAAACAAAAGGCCAGATGAATGGACAGCAGTAGATTTTCCCTCCCATCCTGTGAAGCCTGGTTATAACAAACTTTAAATGTCAGAACATGAATTACGAGCACTAAGTGATGACAAAGTACTGGAAATAGACCCTAAGTTGCAATAACAATAACTATTTGGGGCTTACAAGTATTTTATGGCTGTAAGCATTGATCCTCATAGCTATCGTTCACATTAAGTTCATTCATTAAGACATTATTTTCTAACAACAAAGACCCGACAGGATTTGTTGCAATTGTGTAAAATTTTAGTTGAACTTGGATGTGTTCTCGGAAACAAGTCTAAGGTGAGTTTTCTTTTGAAAGCACTTTCATGCAGGCCCACTTGGTCACTTCATCTGTGAATGTTGTCTCTCCCTTGAAAGTGAAGAAAATCTCAAAACATGAGCCATGCAATGTGCTTTATGCTTTGCCAGAAAGAGGCTAGTTCATAAAAACTAATGATTTCTCTCCTTCATTGTCAAATGTCTGGACCAATCATTCAGACTTGGAGTGTCTGGCCAAAAAAGCAGGTGTGGTGCAAATAAAATTGCAAAGAATTTGAGATGATTGAACTGTTGTTGGTTCATTCAGGTTAGAATGGATTTGGTATGTTTTTTCTCAGTTGTTCAGATATGTCAGTTTTCATAGTTGATTTTCGTAAGTACTGTGCATTTCCAGTACTTTAGTATAATTTTGCAGAACTTGTACTTTATGATACTTTGTGTTTTTAAAAGTATTTTACAGAGGCGACAGAGTGAAACCTTACATTTATCTAGCACTGGAGTAGCAGCTAAATGGTTGGGGTAGAGGATGGACATACAGTACAAAGTGCAGGACACTGATTCCACAACCATGTTGAGACACGTTAGTTAAAGTTAGGAAAAGGTTATGAGTTCAGTTAAATGTTAATTCAAGGCAATGTTAACTTTTTCTGTTTTAAATTAACACCAAAAGTACTGTCAAAAAGCATAATTTAAAATGTTACATTTCTTATGTTTTTAAAGTTTGGGTAATTGGGTGAAAAAAAATGAATATGCTTATCCAGGCAAGGATTTTAGTTGCAGGTTTAGTATCAAAGCTCTTGAGGCATGCCAGACATGTTACTTTACACTTTATAATTTTACAGTCTTTACAATTTTACTTTTCATGCATAATGTATATGATCTTAAAAATGTGTTCTATTTTAAAATTGTGTTAAAATAGTGCCAGAGCAATGTTAAAAAGGATTAAAAAATTTATGGAAAATGACGAACTCTGTGTTGCTTTTGGCATGGTTTTGCTTAGTATGTATGCTAGCTTTCCATTTGAGCATTTTTAGTGATATGGCTCACACACTAGAGTGTGGTTTGTGGTTTCTTGGCCTTCACTACAATAATAGCTGTCTCCTGCATTGTGTTCTTCTGCCGGTTGTTATGGAGTGGGTTGTTGCTGTGGCCTCCCAGCACTGTGTTTAGCTGTGTTCAGCCCACCAGTGGCATTGCAAACCCAGCTTGACAGTAGCAGGAGGCCAGAGGGAGCATCTTAGAAAGGAGACGCTCCAACTCCTCCAACTGGGACTAATGTTCATCTTCAGGCAAGAGAGAGCATCTGATATGCTTGTAGATTGTTCTAGCTACACAAGGTACAATGATGTAAGATGGGAAAGCAATTTCATCAGTGTCATATTTTGAACAAGATTAAATTTTACAAAAAAACTGGAGGGCACGGGAGAATTTGTCACCTTAGGAAGGGGGAGCATGTTATCTAAAATTAATTACAGGCAGTCTTTCTCCTATGTTCGCAAAGTTAAATATTTAATTACTGACATAATCGGTATCGTCTTGTATTTGTATTTGAAAATGCTGTGTGCATGGTAACACTTTTTACTCTGATATCAGTATGGATAATCCTCTGAATCCCATTCTAGGACTTTATTTCATTTATGAGATCTGCTGATACATTATCAGGCTTGGATGGAAACATGAGAATCTAATTGGTGTCTTTTTTCTTGCTGAAAATTGATCAGTGCCACTGCACATATGGCCCATAGTCATGTTTCAAGCTGCCTGTTTTGGCTTTGCTTCAGCAGAGATCTTCATTTCCTTTTTCTACTTGTTTCGCTTGCTTCTAATGCGTGTCTCTTGTTTGATGACTTTTTGCTTCCTGCCTCTGGAATATTCATCACTTTTTACTTTTGTTTCCTCCCTTTTCTTCCTCTTTTGCCTGACCTGACTGAAAAACTTCTGCATTTAGATCCAAGGTGTTAAAAGTCTAGTGTGACATTTCCACAGTCTATAGTGATTTGGGGTGCTATGTCTGGTGTTAATAGCATTTGGTTGTCTGTGATTGTTAACTGTGTTTTTATCAAGTTCAAAGTCAATTCTGCTGTCTTCCTTGAGATTTTAGAGCAATTATGCTTGTGTCTGCTGATAAGCTTTACGAAGATGCAATTTCCTTTTCTACAGTGCCCAGACTACTAACAAATGGTTTGCTGACGATGATATATTACTGTGGTTGACTGTGATGAAAACATGGTAACGACTTATCTGACTGATAGGAAAATTTAAAAGGGTGAAATGCACTTTTGATAATGTTCTCACAACAGCACCGTAGGACATAGTGGCTCATCAACAGTAACTGGTGATAAATGGTGAGTGGATCACCTGCCCAAAAGCACTATGAGAGCTGTACATGAAGTCTTAGGGCCAGTGCCACTTAATGGACTTGTTTCAGTTCAGACTGAGATACCTTTTATGGGGTAGATAACTTAGTGGGTCAAAGGACTCTAATGATGGTTTTCTAGTGCCTGTATTGGTTTCAAAGTTGATCTGAATGTGGCATCTTATCATTGCTTTTAATGTAGTAGAGGAAGTGATCAATGCAAATGCTTGCAAATAAAACTTAAGATTCAATGCTGAAGTTTAACCTGGCTTAGTGCAGACCTGAGAAGAGGGAAGAAATGACAAGGATACTCTCAAGGGACTACTACAGTCTGCAAGGCAATGGGTACATGACAGATGGAGAAAGCTGAAGGTATTGGCAGGGCATTCTCTTGCAGTGTTCTGGCTGGCTGGGTGCATTTTAAACCCTGTTTTTAAGACCACAGGTAAAGTCGAGGGTTGAATTTCTGACCTCTTGTGGCACTATAAATAATTTTTTCTATGTGAGCCAGCTTTTTATTTACACCATGTACGTGCACCAGGATGCCTATGTGTGTTAACTTGCTATACATTTCTCTTTGTGTCTCTCTCCCACTCATCCATAGGTGGTGGCAACATAAGATACTAATACTGCACTAGCCACAGCAAGAAAACTGTGACACAATGGTTTGAGGAAGGAATTACACTCAGCATAATTTGTGGAATACACAGTTTTGGTGAGTAACCTTTGTCCAAAAGAAAACAGTGGGGCCCCTGAAGCCTGTACTAATGAAATTATAATAAACAATACTATAATTCCTACAGTTTTGGCCAAGTGGAAATTAGAATGCTGGCTTCTCATGCACAATTTTAACAAAATGCTATAAAACAACAAATACAATTTTCTTCAAATTGCAATCATGACACTGGGGACCCAAAAGGAGGACTTTCGGACCCGTTTTTGGTCCCAGAACATAGAAATAGAATCTAATGGTGTATGAGTCAGTGATCAGCTTTCATGGGAATGAACTGGGTTCTCTCTTGGTATTCGGTTTTTAATACCATACATGCCTGTTTGTCTCCGTTATCCATGTAACCAGTGTTGATTGTAGTGGTCCCTCCGCAATCACTGACCAGTCTCAGAACAAAGAGAATAACATTGATCTTCTCATCTAATTCCCAGTAAATCTTGCTTATTTCGCCAAAATGTCAGAGTATTCCTTTAAGGGTTTACTTTTCTTTCTTTGTCTTGGTCTCATTATCTAGAACATTATTTATGAAAATCAAATTTTCTGTGCATTGATTGAATAGAAAGCAGGTGGGGGAAATAAATCAGTCCTCTATTATGCAGCTGGTTTTGTCTGTTGAGTCATCAATGCAAAAATAACGCTGAGAAGAGAGAGAGCATTACTGTCTATCTACTTTTTTCAGACCAAACAGTGAAAGTGTGAAAGTATTATTATTGCTGACTTCATCATCCCAGACAGTTTTTCATTTTATTTCCTCTCATTGTTTCCAACCCAATTCCCGACTGCCCCACCACCTCAAACCCAAAGTGAGCTCTTGATTTTATCTGGTCCTCAGTCCAGTGAATGCCAATGTCAGCTGGATTACGATTACGCCTAATTGGTATGGAGTTAGGAATCCTTTCCACAGCCAAGAGGTAGACTGAGAGTAGAGATGTAATTCACAGAACCCATAGCTAAACCGGGTGGAGCAGTGAAGGGGAAAAATCCTCCCTTTCTCTTATTTCTTATTTCTTCCACACACAGATGCACATCACTAGTTTGCGCATGCAAGACGTGATACAGGAAAGCACTCCTAGGATATAAAATTCACATTTGAGTGGGCATACCCTCCCACAGGTAAGCTATAATGTGCATACTTGGTCACATGAAATAAAATAAAATAGGAATTGCATTTTAAAAATGTCAACACAAGTGTATACCAAAACAAAGAGGATAGAACATTTTATGGCTTGAACCAGGTATTAGGTTAAAATCCAGTTTCCAAGGTCGTTGTTTCCATATATAAGAGAAAATATTTCAGTTAATATATTGTTAAATGAAAACATGGGGAACATTAAGTTCCAAGTTCATCTGGTGTTTTTCATTTTAAACAGTTTTATCACTTTTTAATTCACCTATTAATTTCATACAAGCTGTTGATAGTAAAAATTAGGTCAAACCAATATTTGATGTGACCAGCGAGGTCAGGGAGGGGCAGCCATGTGCTGCAATTGGTTGGTGGTGAGGAGAGGGAGACAGGACACACTGTGGAAGAGAGCCAGAGATTAATGATAACTAATAACTCATTTTTAAATGGAAAGTGGTGTATATACACAGAGAGTGAAAAGAGGTGAGAGAAGACGAGAAGAAACACCCAGTGCATCATGGGAACTCCCCAGCAGCCCAGGCCTTTTACAGCATAACTAAGGGTGAATTCAGGGTCATCTGATCCAGCCCCATCTAGCCCTAACTATGGTTTATCAAATGAGAATCTAATCGAGAAGGTAGAGAGGGTATCTGCGTCCCAAATTTAAACTGGGAGCGGACTCCACAGAAGATGGGACTGAGAGCTGAAGGCTCTGCCTCCCATTCTACTTTTAAACGCTTAAGGAACTACAACTAAGCCATCAGTCTGAGAGTACAGTGCTCTATTGGGGTGATATGGTACTACGACCTCTTAAAGATAAGATGGGCCCTGATTATTCAAGACCTTGTGTGTGAGGACAAGGATGTCAAATTCAATCCTGGAAGGAAGCCAATGAAGAGAAGCCATTACGGGAGAAATATGCTCTCTGTTTCCAGCCCTGTCAGTACTCTCACTGCAGTATTTTCAAGCATCAGCTGACTGTTGTAATCAGGGCTCTGGGGAGCCACAGTATGTGTTGCACCAATCAGCAAACATGCAAATTTACTCTAAGTGACTAGTTTTTGATGATGTTAGATTATTTACTTGCTCCAGACACCATTTTTAAAAAAAATGTATTAACAGACATGAAACAAAAGTTAAAAGGAGACTGAATACTCCTTTGCATCTGAATTTTCATTTATGTAGACATATAAGTTCAATTTTGCGTTAAGTAACGTTTACAAAAACACAGGCTGTAAGCAAAAGATTAACAAGGCATTTTTAGGCCGATAGACAACTTGTTTTGCTACATGAAAACAGCTGTTCCTGTGAATTTTATCTCCCTCTGTGCAAGTCAACACCTGGTTCTTTTATATGTGTGACTCTAACTCCTCTAACTCCTGAAACAATAAACTTGTTCAGCCAACGGCACTCAGCAAACTATAAGTCCCATCAGTCTCTTTGCTTGAATGTAAACAAACGGAGAGTGTATGTGAGGAAAATGGCCTTACTAATGCATGACAGTTTGCAAGTAAACAAACTGGCAGGTGTAATACGAGGCAACACTTCAGCACAAGGCTTTCCTCAACACTGAGGAAGGCCTTGTGCTTAAAAGCGTCTGTGTTTTTCTTACTGTCTTGTCATATTAAACACTTTATGTACTGACGTTCTCTTTCATAAGTGTGTTAATACATTTCAGTCATTACAGGCCTCAGTCAGAATGTTAAATATTAACATTTATGACAGTATATTTAGAAATAGACTGAACAAGTACTCCTCTGTAAGTGTTTCATCTCAAACAACCTTAATTACATTCATGATTACACTTTTTCAAAAGTAGTGGTTTGGGTTGAAATACAATACTTATTAGCAGCTGTGAATCTGTACATGACATTGTTTTGTCTGTGTGTGCTGGTCCTAGAAACACTTACCATATCCAGAACTAACATGAAGGTATATTAATTCCATGTGACAGTGTTACAACTGCGGCAGTATCTTTTGCTAAACTTTATAGGTGTGTATTTGAATTCAAATGAAGGTGTCACGGTCCTGGGTCGGTGACCCAGTGGTTTTGATTTGTGTTATTATTATTAGTCTTTGAGTTCACCCTAGGCCAGTCTGTGTGCCATAATTTCCTGTCTTATGTTGAAGGTCTGTGTCTGTGGTGAATGTATTCAGTTTTGTCTACGTGTGTTGTCTGGTTAATTAGGTTCAGCTGTGTCGCCCTCCTGTGTCTGGTCCCCTCGTTATCTCTGTGTATTTAAGCCCTGTGTGTTCTTGGTTCTGTGTCGCGTCGTACCATCAACTCTCATCTACCCTCATCTCTTCTGTGTGTTCCGTCTGCCAGCCTGCCTACCGGTTTTTTGTTCGTGTGTGTTGTTGTATGGTGAAGCAATAAATAAAGTTAAGTTTAGTTCATTCACACCTCTACGAGTCCTGCATTTGGGTCCACCATTCCGCCTGCCACACAGCAGATCATGACACTGCCCGAGCCGCGTTCCGCTTGGCCTGTCGGTACCTATCAGCTGCCTCCAGAGTCCCACAGGCTAACCAAGGCCGATAGGACTCCCTCTTTAGCTTGGTGGCTCCCTTCACCTCTGGTGTCCACCATTTGGTTCGGATCCATAAGCTTCAATTGGTTCAAAGCTCTGCTGCCCGCATTATTACCAGAACCCCGTCCTACCAGCACATCACCCCCGTTCTTCAGGAACTCCACTGGCTCCCTGTGAAATT
>VVHJ01063179.1:4046-15417 GCA_015107715.1 Tylochromis polylepis | reverse complement strand
GTGACTTGTGCTATGGGCTTGAAGTTGGTCTCTAGTGTTGTACGCCACATCCCCATTGAGTTCCTGATGAAGGCTCTTAGGGTCCTGTTGATCTTGTATATTCTAGGCATTCCAGGATCCAGGTGTGGGGCATTGAGTCATAGGCCTTCTTGTAGTCAATCCAGGCAGTGCACAGGTTGGTTAGCCTAGTCTTGCAGTCTCGGGCGACTGCTCGATCTACCAGTAGCTGGTGTTTTGCACCTCTGGTATTCTTGCCAACTCCCTTCTGTGTCCCACTCATGTATTGACCCATGTGCCTATTCATCTTAGCCGCAATGATGCCTGACAGGAGCTTCCATGTGGTGCTGAGGCAGGTTATTGGCCGGTAGTTGGATGGGACTGGTCCCTTCTGGGGGTCCTTGAAGATCAGGACCGTTCAGCCTTCGGTTAGCCATTTCAGGTGTCTCTCATCGACTAGCAGCTGGTTCATTTGTGCTGCCAGACGCTCGTGGAGTGCAGTCAGCTTCTTCAGCCAGTAGGCGTGAACCATGTCAGGACCTGGTGCTGTCCAACTCTTTATACTGGAGACCCTTTCTTAGATGTCTGTCACTGTGATGGTTACTGGACCCTGTTCATGGAGGTTGCTGTGGTCTGCTCTCAGATCCACTAGCCATTGAGCATTGCTGTTATGGGTTGCGTCCTTCTCCCATATGCTCTTCCAGTATTACTCCATCTCCAGCCTTGGTGGTGCTGTTCTTATATTGTTCCCCTGCCACTGAGAGTATATATATATATATATATATATATATTCGTGTACATTATATATGTATATTCGTGTACATTGCACCTGCTCCTTTATATGGCTTTTTTTTCTTGTATATAACTTGTACATATCTGTGTAGATGCTTATGTTATTACATACATTCCCTGTGTAGGCACCTCTTAAACTTTAAGTGTATGATTATACAGCATGCATCTTTCATGACTTTAAAAAAATAAAACCTGGATGTACAGGTTTGAATTTTTTTTTATATCGCCAATAATATTTGGCTCACTGCTCAGTGCCTTAGCAAGATGCACCTTGACCAAACACTTTTGGTAGCCATCAACAAGCTTCTGGTACAATTATTGTTGGATATTTCACCACTCTTCTTGGCAGAATTGGAGTTCATTTAAACTGGTTGGTTTCCTGGCACAGATCCAACTTTTAAGCATAGTCCACAAATTTTCAATAGAATTGAGAACTTTGGGAAGGTCATTCTGGAGCTTTATGTTTGTTGACTGCTTTATCCATTCCTGCACCAGTTTCAATGTGTTTGGGATCAGTGTCCTGTTGAAACACCCAATTGTGTCCAAGTTTGAACTGTGTAGCTATTGATCTGAGGTGAAATTGAAGAATTTGGAGGTAGTCCTCTTCCTTCATTATTATCAGCTAGTGTCCCAATTGAACAGTCTTGACCTTTAGAAGAACTAAATTATATACCGTAAGGTCCACAATTCTGATGAAAATTCCTCGTATTCCTTGTATTGCAAATCAAGAAAACATCTGACAAAGTCAAAGGTTTGGAAACATTTAAAAACTCAGTGCAGAATAGAAATGTCTTCACTGGTGTTCGCCAGCTTCTAGACTGCACTGAAATGCTCTCAGGGATAACCACAGGAAATTATTTGGAAATTCATAAAAGAATTACTTCTCATAGGAAACAGTAAGAAGAAACCCCACATACAGCTCAATTTTTCATTCAGTAAAGTTTAATTTAATTGCATAATTACTGTATATCAGCTAACAAAAATAACAAACTGGGGTTTAGTAGGAGTGTAAAAGTAACTCTGAATTTCATCTCTTAACACACTGTCACCAAATACAAGGATCATTCAATAAAAACAAATTACAAAGTTTATTTAGTTCACTGCTTTAATTTGATTTTGATTTTTCATTCATACATATTTTGAATACTGAGAAAAAATGTTCACTGGCATTAAATACTATTATTGTTTCATGATACAGACAAAGATAAGTCTTAGTCTAGTGTTTATGAAAATACTGTATATAGCACTGGCCCATGTAGTAAGAAAGCATTCAAATACTTCTCTGCATAAAAACAGTGATGTTACCCATGAGCAGTTAGCTGAAGAAGTTATTGGAAACAACCTGTGCTTCTTGATATTGCTTTGGCAGTTCATCTTCTGTAAAACATGAAGTCTTTGGGTGTGCTTTATTCAGTAGTAACTCTTCTAGGAAACACATGACAGAGTGCCTCTTCTCCTGTTTTCACCAGCCCCATTTCTCTTTTGTACAGAAAATCATTTAATGGTTAAAGTTCAGTAGTTTTTTTAATAACTGTTGCTTTGCTTTACTATTTGTTGCCCTTTTAAGTCAGGAGTGTATCTCCACCCTACATATTCCACATGTACAATGACTGATCCCCCCAACTCAGTTACTGTGTATACTGTTCAATACACATCACCTGTGGTGTACACACAATGGTTGGCAATACCGCTGTATAGGTACTATATAGGTGCAATGTGTGCAGGGCTTCTTAACTTGATTTCCATGGAGTCCAGAGAACATGTGTATGGTGGTGGGGTGTGGTTTGTGGCTCAGCAGCAGGGGAGGGGTGGAGCAGAGGGTTCAGGGGCAGTGCCAGGGACACCTGACTGGCACTGCTGCCAGTCATCAGCTAATCATGACCTCCCTTATTTACACAGTAGGACGTTGGGACCGGTGGTGTGAAGCAGAGAGAGAAATCAGAGCAACGCGGACGGAGGAAAGGGCACTGTAAAGTGTGACCACTAAAACACTAATTGTGAGAATAAACAGTGCCTGCACAGTTGAAACTGAGAGTCTGGAGTCGTGTGATGTGTTTCCCATGACCACTGTGACCACAGTTTGTTCAGCTTGCATTGAGTGTTTGTGTCTATTTTTTGTGTAATTGTGATTAGCATAAGTCTCCACTTGCTTGGTAAGAAAAGATGTGAAGACAGGTATGTCTGTTCAAAGGATTGGTACCATCTGGTTTGTTCAAATGCAACCTTGATGTTACAGCAGACTCAAGAGGAAGTGTCAAGAATGCACCCACAAGGCTGTGAAGAATGTATCCTAAAGACACCACAGGCTACACCAGCCCAGCCAGCTTCAGAGGACCCAGGTGACCTGAGCTTTGTGTCATTGGGTTGTGTTTTCAGTCACCTAACTGCACAATGGCACATCCGTGGCTTTAGGGGCCTTCTATTTGACCTGCCTCCCTTTACTCGCCTCCATATCCTCCTGAAAAGAGTTCAGGTTGAGTGACCCTCATCATTGCAGTCATCAGGTCTGTATTTTCGCAACCTTTATTATCCCTTTTCACAGGGGCTGAGGCTTAAGGCCTGGCGTCTGAGTTTCTAGCCACAGCTTTGCCCCAGGCTCTTGATCAAACAGGGTGGTGTGTTCTTATCACTATGGAGTAGTTCAAGCAAAGTTGAAACTGAAAGTTCAATGTGAGACAGGTGGATTCCCTCATCTGCACAGCCCCTGACATTCTCCAGTTCCACAAGTCCCTCTTAGCTTTGAGGGGACTGATTGCAGCCATGAAAACAACCTTTGGTGGTCCTCATAAACTAGCACCTGTATTGCCTGGTTTGCCAAAAGTGCTTGTAATGTTATGCTATGCTTGTCCTGCCATGGGACTTGGAGGTAATGGTTCTGGAAAACAATGGAGCCAAAATGACTTACTGAGTATTGTGTTTGTGCTGGTTGTGGTGTCAGCTGAAAGACTGAGAACCTCAGACCTTTCAGTACATAGGTAGTGCTGCAGCTGGCTGCCAGATTATACAGGCGGTGCTTTACCCAAACCCTCCATTTCACCTTAACATCTTATTTTCAAGATGTATCTTTTTCAGACTCGTGCTCAGAGATCAATAGGTGAACTACTTGTCTGTAACAGACCAGACTGCCTGGGGAAACTTGTCACTGGATTGTTGAGGTGATCTAGTATTCATTTAAATGGGCAGCCCGGGACCTGCAGAGTGCATGTCTTTCCACGAGGGGTTCTCCCACCTCATGGGCTTTATTGCAGAATGTGTTTCTCACAGAGATTTTTACAGGAGCCTTTTGGACGAACCCGTCCACTTTCACCAGATTTAACTGGCAAAAGTTAATTAATTGAAAAACGCATGCTGGACTCCGTGTAGCAGAACATGGCTCACATATGGTTGAGAATGATGTTGTTTTTTCATGGTAGCTGAGTGGCTTTCCTTACATTTGCAAGTAGCCTTCGTGCTTAGGAGGGGCAGCTAACCCTTGGTAGCATCTTGGACCAAAACCATGAGCATATGGTTATGTGTAAAAGCATTCTACAATCCCACTAGTACTCAACTGCCATTCTGTGCTACATTTGCTTCGTTTCCTAACTGTGTTTCTTACAGAGTCCGCATATACATGGAAAATTGGTAGAGAGAGAGCCTTGATACATAAGAGAACAGTTGGTTACTTTGTAACCTAGGTTCTCTGACTCTCTAGCCAATCAGTGATGTGTCTTAAAGAGTATCCCCATGGAGATCAGACCCCTTACATGTATAATATGTGGGACTGAGAGACCCTGTAAGTCTCTCTACTTAGAGAAAATAGGTTACAATGTAACCAATCATTCCTCTCACTTACAAATGAGGAAATTGGATCAGCCCTCCATCTTCTCTAAGTACCACCTGGAAGAAAGAAAATAATGTTGTAGCAATATAATATGGTTTCCAAGATCAGCTATATCTTTTACCTGTTCCCAGTCAAGTTCATGCAAATCCTCGTCTGCCCAGGTCACAGCAGCAGCAAAATGTCAGTCTGTTAGCTTTCACACATCTGCTGGCATGCATTGCAAAGCAATATATCATACGTGAAAAGCTTCCAGCAGCTGCCAGATCACACAAGGTCATCTAAAGGTCAGAATTTCAAACAGATTACTGTATATATAACATACAGTATATATGTCGATTTCTCTCATCCCCATCTTCAAAATTCAAGACTTACATTCTCTTGTATCATTCAAAAGCCTGTCTCCCATGCACTTCCAACAGCTTGCAGGTAAAAACTACCACAGTTTCCCCATTTGCTACCCCTTTCCTTTTCCTACCCTCCTACCCTCTATATCCACTCCCAGGAATATCCTTGTGTATTCATAGACGACATAGGACACGCTCACAGCGGGGATGACTTTCAGAAGGTTGGGAGAAATTCCTCGATAAAGTCCAGTAACGCCCTCTTGGCTCAAAATGTTTTGAAGCAATGTCAGCATGGAGACTTTAGGGGCTCCCTTCACTGAAGCTGTTGGGAGAGTAAAGAGATGAGCTACATCAAGATACTTTCAACACAAGGGGCACAATATGGTCTTCATCTGATGGAGCTGAACACATCAATCCTACGTATTTCTGAACTTGTTATAAACATTAAGCAGACTCTGTTGAATGAAAATTGAGCTGAAGACTCTGGAAAAAAGTTAAGAAATATACCTTGGACTAAGATGTTTTTTGTTTCCTTTTTTTTGGTCAAGCTACTGTTTAAAAGGTCGGTAACACTGAGCCTTTATACCTTTGTACTCTTCACAACACACATGTTGTAAAATTGCAAACTTTATGTATGAGTTATGGAAAAATTGATAAAATAAATTGGCAACTTGCAAGAAGACTTCGTTAAATTATTTACATCAATGGCATATACATATACATGTACATATACATATATACACACACACACACACACACACACATATATATATATAAAACCATTCTAAAACATAACTTTATAGTCATACTGTTGGTATAAGTCCTTAGTTTCTAGTATATTAGAGGCACATGAAAGGAAAACCTGAATAAATTAGTGAATGCACTGAAGGGTTGTTTTAATGAGTCGTCACTGTGAATCACAACTGAAATGAACACCTACTGGAGATTAAAGAAGTAACATAGTCTCATAATTTTCACCAACAAACCATCAAATCGTCACTGGTGACAATAATGTTCAGGTCCTTAGGAAAACAGAAATTCTTTCTGGAGGCCTGTGGTGGCTCCACATCTTACTAACATGGGATTTATTATTCTTGTCATGGCGGGGTACGCTGGTGTGTTTTTGAGAAAAGGACCCAGATGCAGATGCAGAGAGAGGAAGGTAGGTTTAACAAAAAAACGAGCCTTTATTTGGGCTGATGGCAAGAGTTAACATGAAACCCAAGGAAAACTATGACACTACAAAAAACTATAAAATAACTGTGGCAACTATGAATAACTACATTAACTGAGATGAGCATAACAGACAACCTGACAATGAACAAAGGAAGACAGAGGACTTAAATACACACAGGAGGTAATTAGGGGAAGTGGCCACACATGGGGAAACACCTGATACCAATAAACATAACGACATCACAAGGGAAGTGTAAATAAGAACAATGAACAAAGAACACAGGACTCTTTCAAAATAAAACAGGAAACATGGAGACAAAGACATGACACAAGTTTGAAAAATATGAAACACGCAGACAAGAATACATAACAAGTAACCCATAACACCTAGGTGAAACATACTTAAACTAACCTCATGGCAATAAAATAAGAACCTTATAATGAACATAACTCCCAACTATAACAAAAGAGAACCAAACAGAAAATGCTGGGTCAGACCCAGGACCACGACAATTCTGTTTTAAATTTATGCCAAGTACGCGGTAGCCACAAACCCCTCTGAAACTCTATGTTGTAACCTGCACTGTAACCTGATGTGCATCTCCCTGGAAATCTAATGACATTGCATGGATGCAACCCACAACTACTGTGACTGGCCTGTTCAGTACCATTGATTTCTCCTGTGAATTTCCAAAGAAATGGAAAAACTTGAAGGAAAAATGTTTGCCCATAAATAAAAGAACCTGACCAGAACAAAGAGAGGGGACACAGGAAAAAAGACCCAACACTTTATTTCTTTCTATTATGGCCGGGGCCACATATAAAACACCAGGACATGACCACAAGGTAATTAACCCATAAAACACCCCACAAAAGCACAAATTCTGCTAAAGGATTCGGCAACATATGCAAGTTCCATCGTAGGCTTTACAAAGATTTACAGCAGAAGTCTAAATCAGCCGTAAGACAATTATTCGAAGAAAGTTGGAAGAAAATAACCAAAGCATATGACAATATTTCTTCAAGACTGCAATAGATTATATTGCAGTACTTGTTACTTTCAGCTGTATTAGCACTTGCCTTGAAGGATGCTTTACCATATATATCGTCTGCAGAGTCACATCAAAGACTTAGAAATATGAAATTCATATAAGAAGGACTTTTTTGCACACCAGCATGTGTTGAAATTCCTCTGATTTGTCACTTATTTGTAACTGTGAGTACGAGCGCGCTTATCCTCACCTTGCGCTTGCATTCGGGTGCGGATCAGCGCCAAAGGGTAACTTGCCAGCTGTCCACAAGTGCTGGAAACGGCACCACATCCGACCAGCACCGTGACCCCTGGGTCCACTAAACCTCTGTTCCTGTTCAGCCAAGCAAACTTCAGAGTCTGTTGAATAAAAAGCATGAAAAGAAGGTCAAGACTAAGGAAAACACAGTGGGAGCTGTGTGTTTTCATGTCTCTCTGACCTCGTAGACAGCCAGATCGATGCCAGCATAAGGGATAATACCCAGCAAATTAGGTATATAGCCCTTGTAGAAGGCTGCGACGCCTTCCCTCTGTAGGATCTGTTTGGCACAGTCTGCTATTCCTGAGTATTGACCTGTTTTTCTCAGTGTGAGACGGGTCTTTAACACCTAAGGAGAAGAAAGAGAGATGGAAAAGAAACAGGAGCAGACAAAAGGAGAGAACTTGTTCATTTTCATGAAGTCTATAAAATGTGTTTTCTCAATAATATATAAATGTTTTTTGTGTCTGTTACCTCCATTGGATAGATGGCTGTCTGAGCTGTTGCTCCAGCCAAAGAGCCAGCAGCGAATCTCTCATGCACTTTTAAAGTCCTTGATTCATTACTGCCACGCATCAGTTTCTTGATCTATGCAGAAATACAGCACAACAAAAACTTTAAGTTAATAATGAGAGGTGGTTGTACAATCAGAGAAGAAAGACAAATTATTTTGGCAATTATTGTTAATGTATCATTAAAAAGTAAACTGAACAATAAGAATAACGTGACTGTCAGCTTTTACATCTGTTCCATGGAAGCTTTGCTTTTAAGATGTCACCAGGTACAAAATGTCCAAGAAAATTCAAGCCTTGAGTTGTGAAATAAAAAAAAAGATGACTGGTAGCTATCAGCAGCTTTCCCCAGGTAGCTGAACTATTGGATGCTGGAACCACTAAACTACTTGTAGAAAATCTACCTAGTAAAAAACAAAACAAAACAAAAAATCCCTGAAGCCCTGGTACTGGAAACAGCAAGGAAAGAGAGTAATAGAAACCAAAAATAGCACAAGAGTGAGCCTCAGATTGGGTCAGTGGAGAGCACTCCAGGATTCGAGAGGATTTGTGGTTCTCAGAATTTCTAGTTGATCAGTAGGTAATGAAAGCTGAATGCCTGTTAGTCTAATACTGGACTCTCCACATTGTGCAACATTTACAGACCAGTAAAGTCATTCCATAATACCCTGTAAAAACACTTCCTTTCTTTTGAGGTAAAGAAAAAGTTCTTTGCCCTCATAAACATGAAGTAATAATTTTAAATTTAAAATGCAACAGAATTATACAAAATCAAATGTTTATTTATTCATATAAATAATGATTAAGGAAAGTATAAACTGAATGTATACCAATCACGTAAATTTCATTTCAGCAAATTACATTAAATGTAACATTTTACATCGCACTTATGTAACAAAATTAGATGGAAAATTTTCACACAAAACTGCAAAACTGGTGCACAAGCGAAAGGGGAATCATTTATTGTGTATAATTAATACACAATGAGTGATTGTGTATTATGCAAATGTAAATGGAAGTCAACATTTTGGGTGACATGCTTGCTTAATGAGAAAAAAACACTGTCATGTTTATAGAATGAATAACAATTTTCAGGAAAGCATCTCTCAAATCTTTTTTTTTTTTGTACCACAGAAGGTTAAAAACATTGTGACTTTCTGCAGTCTTGTTGCCATGCAACCAGAGGACAGTGAAGGAAATAATAGCCTGAGATGGTACTCACTTCCACTATATGTTGACCTAACTAGCTGCTGCTGGGTTGGATTCATGTTCCATACAGAGAGAATAGACCTTCTGTTCTAAATAAGAGAATATGTTTATTCCTTAAAATGATCTAAATAGATCATTTAGAAAGATTTAAATATTTGGACAAAGGAATTGAAAATAATAATCTCATAAAGACTGAAAGAGAATGATGAATCATGGTAAAGCCTTGACAGAGTAAGGAGTGTAAGGTGAAAAATTGAATGTGTGTTCATAGTTTTCTCCACCTGTTCATAAGCTGCAAACTTGATAGCAGTCTCCGGGGCAATTTTTAGGACATTGATTCCATTTCCCCTCCACAGAGACCAGATTCCTCCCTCTTTCACCATTGTCTGAAAATTGCTTAGCACATTCCCTTTAAAATCAGAGGAGCCATGTACCTGGCAGAGTAAAGCAAGAAAGTTAATATTAAAGCATCAGAGCGCAAAAAAGACTTTTATACATAAACAGTAACACACGGCTGAGTTCAGAGTGATCAGCGAGATAAGGCTGTAACTCCATCAGTCTGACCTGCCGGAAGACTTTGAGGCGATCTAAAGGGGCCGTTCCAGTCCGGGATACAGATCCGGCCATGGCTCCAGCCATCAGCTGCCGCCAGACAAACCCAGACTTCTTTTCCTCTTCTGAAAATTCATCTGGGACTGTCAGATGCTCACCGATGTCCACCATCTACTGAAGCCATACGGGTCAGAAGATGTACAAAAAAATAAGTAACAAGGAGTGGAAATAAAAAAATATTTTGAATACAAAACCAGTTACAAACGTTTTGGGGGGTGAACAGTATATGTAAATATCCGTATTATTTATTATTTTCCCATTTCTTTTTCTTAACAGTGGTGTCAAAACACTGCATACTGTATGAATAATTTTGTGTGCGACTTTACCAATGAGCGTTTCCAGTAGCGCGCCACTTCCTCCATGTTAGTGATAGGGTTAAATAGGAAGTGGTCTCGCCACTCATTCCAGTTAATGGTCATTGTACCATCCTTGTCCATACTGTGGAATCACATATATAAGAAAACATATAAAAATATATAATGTAAATATATTAAAAGGTCACAAAATTCATAGAAAGATAAACACCAGAGACTGTACATAAAAGATGGACAAAGCCACAGTGACATCACCCTCTGGTTAGTGGAGGGTGTCCCTGAAACTTTGACCATTTCCTTCTCCTTCTTGGTGTTTTGAAATTGAACATGACGGATGGTGGAACTGACTGAGAAACTGAGGGACACAGCACACACATGCAGTGTGGACTACACCTGGTTCAAATAATCCATCCATTCATCCATTTTCTTATGTTTATCAAATTCAGGGTGCAGGAGGGCTGGGGCCTATCCCAGCTGCCATACTGCGAGAGGCAAGGTGCACCCTGGACAGGTTACTAATCTGTCACAGAGCTAACACAGAGAGACAGACAACCATTCCAACCTACAGTCAGTTTAGAATCACCAATTCACCTCACCCCATGCATGTCTTTGGACTGTTGGAAGAAGCCGGAGAGACCACGCAGACATAGAGAGAACATGAAAACTCCACACAGTAAGGCCCTGTACTGGATTCAAACCCTGGATCTTCTAGGAGGCCGTTATGCAGCGGTCCATAAACTCTTCAGGAAAATATTTTCTGGGGTCATAGAGTAAGGGAGACAAGGGGTTGTTGCCCCCCGCTGGTCATTAGAATGACTGCAGGGTTCAGACACTTTCCATCTTTTATATACAGTCTATGTCTTACACTGAATTAGAAGAGGCAACTATTCCTTTGTGCCTCTTGATTAACTGAGACCAATTTGATATGTCAAAGCAGCAGTTCATAAACTGTGGGGCACCCCCTGGTGGAGCACAGCTGGTGGGTGAACTGAAACTACGCTAAGTTCACTATGTATGATATATGTAAATCAATAAAAGCTTTTTAAAAAATTAACATTAATATTATCATCACTATTAGTGATTTATAAAAAATTTAACAAATTCTATAATACGTAATGTGAAAGGTTTTCAGACACCAGGCCAGTGTGAGAACTGCGCAGAGGTTATGCCCTGGTAAAGAAGGCCCAGCAGCAGCTGCACTTCCTCCGTGTCCTGAGGAAGAATAACCTGGACCAGAACCTGCTGCTGGCCTTCTACTGCTTCTCAGTGGAGAGCGTGCTCTCCTACTGCCTGGGTGTTTGGTATG
>VVHJ01063178.1:5943-18778 GCA_015107715.1 Tylochromis polylepis | reverse complement strand
GTGGTTCTCTTTTTCTTTTTTTTTTTTTTTAAACACTTTGGATGTGGGCATATTAAAATTCATTCTAGCAGCCAGGGGCCAGTTAGCACTAGAGGGAGACAGAGAATGACATTAAATATAAAGATTTCAAAACCACTGAACTATGCGCTGATGTACAGTAGATATTATTTCTAGTATCACACTGGTATAGTGATATTATGTGGTTACAATATATATTTACATGGTTTAAAATGATTCAGTGTTACATGTCATGTTATGATGTGTTATAAGAATAGATTAAAAAAAGAAGTCACACTGTACCACAACATATGTAAAGCATCAGGTCTGACATGACATAATGTAGTGCTCAAAAACAGAAAACATACTTTTTACATCAGGTACACTTGGCATGTTGATAGATAAACATTTAAAATGTTTCTTTTGCATTCAAAGGGTTACAATTCAATGTAATTCAGCATAGAGTGAAAGCTACATGTGTGTTAACACAGGGGCAGACTGCGTCTGCATGATTTTAATGATAACACCCAGTGGTGTTACATAATTGGCAGTACTGGCCACTGAAAGAAAATGGCTTCATGTTAGAGACCTAAGTATACAGATTGGAAGGGCGGTGGTTACTTAAGCTGAAGGTTTATTAGCTGGAAGACTGTGGTTCACATTTTGTTTGAGCCTTTGTGCTTTGCTTTCTTCTTACTCTATCGTTTGATTTGTTTTTACTGGGTAGTCTTTGGTAAGGTTCATCACTTCACACCAAGAATCTTTCATGTTGAAAAATGATGAGGCTTTTTTTACTAATTCCATAACTGGGCAAGTCAAGGTCGGCCGCCAAAGAACACCTTGTGGGAGAAAGAGAAACGCCAAAGGCTTTAACAAAACTGCCTAATTGCATGCCCTAGGAATGAGAACAGCCTGAACATACACTATAGATATTAAAACACAGACTTTGGAGCACGGTAGTTTTGTGGAGTTGTATTAAATTGTGCATGGGCACCTGATAAAATGGCCACTGTGTGTGAATCTATTTTAGCTACTGTAAGAAAAACTATTTCCGTCCTCCAGATGAATGCACTTCCCAAATCATTCATTACAAAGACCCTTTCACACACCACGTTGCTCTATTTAAAATTTCTCTGGTCTAAGAAGTGTGAACACTATTTTAAATTTGAATTTATTTATTTAAAAGGGTCAATGCATATTAATGAACATACATCCATGTAAATATGCCAGATTTAGCCAGAAGGCTACTTTTCAGCTGTAGCTGAAAAGTAGTGTTGAGCTGTTGTGTTGTTTTGTTGTTAGTAATGCAGTACTGTAATGCGTTACTGTACTAAATTCATTACCGTAATTATATTACAGTTACAATTATGTCATTACTCATTTTACAAAGGCTCTTTAGTCATCTGTACAAAGTGGAAGAAAGGGGAAAAAATCAAAGAGACATTCTTTTTCTTTCTGTGCTCTTGCGCTATAATCAGTGGATTTTAGTTTGTGTGTGGGAATAGGAAAATGATGGCGATAAGGACAAGGGTGCAATGGTAAAGTGCAAACTGCATCCAGGACAGAAACAACTGCATAATCCTGCTAACATAACATAAGCTCTCTGTAACATTTGCACAGGCAGCATGCTAACACAAAGCTAGCCAAAAACCCAGAGTGATGATAAAACTCAGTGTATGCAGACATTAGCACACCAGCCAGGGCCTGAACTTTAACAGGAAACAAAGGCAGTGATTTTAAAGTCTTTTTAGGCTGATTTTCATCTTTGCTATGTGTATATATGTAAAAACTTAAAGAAAGATCATATGTGTGTCGTAATTAGCATTACGATTTCTGTTGGTGTCTTGAACTGTAGCCTGAGGTTTATATTGTTAATTAGTAATTTTTTTTACAGTGTGTTTCAAGTCAATTTACAGAGTAACAAGAAAGTAGAGTAACAAGTAGTCTACAATGATCAACTAATGTACTGCATTATTTTTATGAAATGACCCCAACACTGGTATTATGTATGGGATTAGTGATAACTACATTAGCGTATGGTCTACCACCCAGTGTGGATAAAACAAGTTTGATTTGAAGTCTCTGTGATTGTCTCAAGGTCAGTAACTTAATATTGATCCATATTTAGACATGTTTCCTGGTACTTCGAACTACAGGCCACAGTGCTGAGAGATTTGTCAGGGAGGTGAAGGCTATGGTTCAGTGCTATGATCTGCTGACAGTGAGTGACAAGACCCCTTTCCTGTCTCCTCATGTGTAATAGGACCCCTCTACCTGTGCGTAGTGCTGACCCTGTAACCTCTGACCCTACCTGCCAGGTCATTCTCATGCCACCCTGACCTGCTATGAAACCAGAGAACACCGTAGGGGAGAGGAAGTGAGCCTGCATCAAACAGTTAAATCCTGGTATTATTAAACTGTTTAGTTTTTTGCTTCATAACCGAAATAAGAGATCCAGGATGGTCACAAAGGGGTAGAAATCCAACATGCAATCCCCTCCACCAAAATGGCCTCGTTTAAAGATTTTCAGCACTAAAAAAAAAACCAAGAAAGAGGTCTTTCCTGACAACACAGCCACCTGCCTTGGCCTGGTTGGCTTGTTGGGGCATCCTCATTTCGTGCATTGATCTGACTGGTAGATCAATGCCAGTCAGATTTTTTGTTTTGTTTGGTGCAGAACAAAAAAAAATCCATTACAGCATTACTTTTTAATTTTTAAACCAAAATTAAAAAGTACTGTCTGGGCCGTGAAAGAATCACATTCAGTGCATACTGCTGATGAAGAAGTACTTTGGTTCATAATCTAAACAATAGGATAAACAGCCGCACAATACTAATAATTATCCTCTTTTTGGTAAGTTGGAACGTTTGGCTAAACAGAAAATCAGGATGTCTGTGTTAGTCCCAGTCTCATTTTTTTGAGAAAAATGCCAGGCGTTCGAGGTCACCTACCCCGGGTGTTTATTAAAGCAGCTGGATGGCACTGAATATGACTGTAACCTTGATGTTCATTGAAGCTGTAGCTAGATGGAAGTTTTGCATCTTGGAGTCACTGGGGCCAAGGCTAGCTGCTGAATATGTCCTTTTTTTGTGTGTATGTGAGCAAGAATAAGTAGCAGTCGATGAAGACTTCTGTCTGACACTCGGATTCTTGTTGGGAAGTGCCTGCAGTGTAATTAGAGGTGACAAAGCAGCAAATATATTCAGCAAAGCCCTCAATCCTTTTCTCTTTAGCACGTAGCATATGGCACTTTTTTGCTGAACACACTTTAGCTGTATATATTTTAATCCAACTGGTCAAATTGAAATAAATTGTGTAGAAAACAAACATTAAGCTGTAATGCATCAAATGCTCAATTTGTTCATTCAGTGGCAGCAGATATTAAGTGTTAATTCATTAGCTCAAAAACTACATGGACATTTTCTTACATTTGCTTAGTGATTTTGCAAATGCTAATCTTACTTTTTCTAATGTGAAGGGTTTTTTTTAGATCATGCTGATTTTAATTTGCTCATTTAAATATTTCATAAGAGATGCCTTATTGATGCCAATGGTCAGAGGAGTAACTAGACTGCTTTAAGTTGATATGAATAGAAGAGTCACTCAAATAACCACTTTTAACTACCAAAGTATGCAAAAGAGCATCTCTGAATGCTACAGCAGCAGAAGACCACACCTGGAGACTAGCATCTGGATGTGCAGTTGAGAAATCTGCAGCAACTGTGTGAGGCTATCAAGTCAATATGAACCAAAATCTGTAAGAAACGTTTCCAGCACCTTGTTGAATCCATGCAGTGAAGAACTAAGATAGTTCTGATGGCAAAAGTGAGCCCAACCTGGTACTTCAATATGTTGCAAATAATGCCTGTAATGGCCAGTTAATATTTAAAATATGTAGGTTTGGTTTAACAAACATCAGCTCAGCCACAAATTATTCTTTTAAAATTACAGTTATGTCAGAAAGGCATTGATCAAGCATTTTATTTGTTATCCTAAAATATGAATATGGCCTTTGCTGCAGATCAGTAAACTGTGTAGGAATACCATAAAAGTGGCCACTGTGCATGTTGAAGGATGTTTTCTGACAGCAACAACAACAGCACAGACATTTTATTTATATGGTACTTTTTGTATGTTGCAGTATCACTCAAGCAGTCAATAATCCTTGGAGTAATTTAAGCACTTTTAGACTAGCCCGGCTCTGACCATAAACCTAGAACTCCTCATGCTTTTGAGACTTACCCTTACAGCTAAACCCTGTGCCTAAACCCTACATAAACCTTAAACCTGTAAGTTTAAAGTCATGCTTTCAAACGAATATTTAGTCCAGAGAACAGTTTTCCCCAAATAGTTTGCAAATCTCTTCAGTGTAAATATAAACAGCCTGTTCCGCCAGTGAGTGATCACGTCTTGGGATTTGGTCTCATCGGTGACCAGACTATCATTGATACTACACACCTCTTATCAAATTGTTTTCATGTCACTCACCTGTTCTTTCTAGCAGCAGAGGAATCTTATTGTTTACTTCAGTGTCCTTCCGCTGATCAGAACTGTTCCCATTCGAGTCCCCTGGGATTGGGTGGAGGAGCCTCTTCCCTTTTCTCTTTAGTTAGTGTGGCAGTAGAAAAATCAGATAATTCTTGGTATCCAACAAGTGCATTAGTATGAATAACACTAATGAATCACAGCAAAATAAAAACATTTCATATATTTTTTAGGAGGCCTAATCATCAAGACAGAGCATTGATACAGTATATACATGCAAATACATGCATTATATATACATACACATGTTTTATTTCCTACAAATAGTCCCTATAAGTGTCTTGACAATCCTTTAACTCAGTGGTTTATTATTTTTTCAGGGGAGTTCATGTTTTGCTGTATCAGTTATATGTTTAGTGACCTAAAAAATCTTATCGAGTAGCTGCGTGTGTACACCCTTTTTCTCCCAAATAAGTAAAAATGGCCAGATTGATTCATGGCATCGATACCAATGCTGGTATTGGTATCAGATTGATACTAGCATGTTACGATTGATACTTTGTTCTGTTGTTTCTAAGTTCAGTATGTAGCCCACTGAACTGTGTTGAATAAATTTAACATTCACTGTGAAAAATGTCAGATGTTGACTGTTTTTTTTGTTACAGCCTATAGCACATTTAAAGAACAGACGCTAGCTCCAAAGTGCTTTAGGGACAGGCATATTTACATATCAGGTCTCCCCACAGTTTCAAAATGATAATGAAAAGTGTGTTTTGTTATGTACAATACTTTAATTGTTGTGTAAAGTAAAAAAATCACAGTGCTTTAGTGATCATTAAAATGTGTTCAGAATTGGCAAAATTGGTGATCGCCACCATATAAGCTGCCTTTGTTAAGTTGATAGTATTGGTATTGGTATCGGCAATACTGCCATACAGCAATACTGTATTTACTTGGTATTGGATTGATACCAAAATTTGCAGTATCTCACACCACTACAAAAAAGCATTTGAGATGATTTGGTTAAACTCTTTGCCTTGTTTGCAACATGCAGCTCAGTGAGTGCAGTGCTGCTATCAACAGGACCAAAGGGCCAAAGTTAATAAAGTAATACTAAAGTTTTAATAAACCAGGATAACCCCTTTAACTGTGATCAGAATGTGATAGTGCCTTTCTGTAAAGGCACTATCATTCTGGGACAGTACAGCAACTGTAGCCTTCATTGCTTTCCCTCTGGATGATGAGCTTTTGTCTGTGTGTGTGTGTGCCACAACGGGTTCCCGTCCTACTGACCTCAGTGGAAAAACACCTTGATATTAACGTGCTTGCCTCTGCTTTCTCTGCCTTGCTCTCCATCTCTCTCGTCTTTCCCTCCTCCCATCTCCCTCTTGCTGTACCTGGTTTCCGCTGGTTCGATCCTGCCTTTGTCTCTCTGTAACTAATATGACACATAAAAGGGCACTGACAATGGGAATGGTGGTAAGCCCAAATCAGCCTTCACCTGATACCAAGCCTTTACTCATGAGCCTCAGGGTGTGAGTGGGAAGAAGGAGGAAGAGGTGGAAGCAATCACAGCTTATTTACCTTTTTCATGTGGCTTTCTCTGTTTAACAAGCTATCGGGCTGCTTCTTCACTAGTTGTGTGATTTTTATTCTCTTCAGGAGGATCTTTTGTCTGTCAGGATTTTAACAGCAAGACCCCTGGGGTTAATAATAAGTTTGACCCCTCAGATAAACCTGCGTGCATGTTTGCCTCTGTGTCTATCGGAGTGTTTGTGCATGCATGTGTGCAGCCTCCTTCTCCTCTTTAAGTTGATAGTCAGTGTAATAAGTTGTTTTACAGATAATGCCAATTGTCTTTGACTGTAGCAGCGCTGCGATAAGCTGCCAAACACTCTGTGGCTGCCTGACTCCAATTGTTCTGCTTGACTCGTGCTTTGTTAAACATTAATATTATCATTAAGGCTGGATATTATTAAGTGGGCACCCCTGTAGGTGCAGGGTAAAACAGATAGCCCCTTCTGTTCATCAAATAAGTGGCTACAATAATCCTCATGTCCCAGATAACAGTTAACAGATGGGTGCCGAGTCAAAGAGTGGCAGAAAACACTGGACATTTATTTTAAAGAAAAAAAAGTGATCTTAGAGGAGAGAAACCAGTCTTTAGGTTATTTTATAGCATATACTTCCTGTAGCAGCTGACAAAAGCTGGGTGGGGCCTTGCAGATTATCCAAGAACCTTTCTGTCAAAACTGATGCCAGTGCTTAAAACTTTATTGAAATTGCAAAAAATCCTTCTGATCATGAAAAAAACAGCATGAGTCTGTTTGGTTGTCTTTGTTGGTGTTCTGTAATGATGTCTGTAAATAAAAGCAGTGTTACGTTAATGCATTAGCTTTCAGTACTTCTCCCTCAGTGACCCCTCTGGGCACTGCATCTGCATGTGTCTTGTTTGCATACCAGGCCACCACTTCCAACATGTGTTGCTTTATTATTGACAAAAGCAAGTGAACTACATCTATTTGTTACATACTGTAAATTGAAAAAGGGGCTCATGTTGTGTGCGAACATTCATTCATGTGCATTTGCCTGAAATTTTACTGAAACTACATAGTGGTAAACAGTCCAAGGAATATTTAAGCAATTATCTATTAACAAATAGATAATACCCAATGTTTAGTTAAACTCTGGACCAGTGAAAGACATTTTAAGCAACTGATTGGCACTTGGCTACTGATTCAGTATTGATTTTAAGATGTTGGTTAGCTGTGCAGAAAAACCATCAAGCCGTCTTTAATACACTTATTGTAAATTTGTATTTTTAGAATCCCAACTCTTAGGAGGAACTGCAAATAATTTGTTAATATTTTTAGTTAATTATTACAGAGGAACACAGGAACACGTCATTTCTTTCTTTCTCTTTTTCCTTCTTTTGATTTTTTTTGTTTCATTTTGTTTGCTATGCCAGAAAAAAGTTATATAAATGCATCATCCAGTTTATTTCCTGTGAAATAAATCCAAAATACACAATACAAACTAGGCCTTTCTCGACACTTCAGATACTGATGCATAGTCAGGAACCTTCCGATGACATTTTAACTCAAAGGGGTACCTACTTAGTTTCATTTTTTTTTTTTTAATTCACCAGGATACCCCACGAGGAGCACAGAGTTAGAGTCCTTTCTGAAATTGAGTATTTTTCACTTTCAGGATTGACTGGATCTTAAGTTTAGGTTTAGGGAGCAAAAAAATAGTAGTTTTGGTTAAAATACCCCCTATCACGGAAAAAATATAATTTAAAAGGTAAATTTCTCCCATTTGTAAACGGTAAATGGACCGGTACTTATATAGTGCTTTCTACCCTAACTGACCATGTAAAATGCTTTGTACTACAAGCCTCATTCGTCCAGTTACACACACATTCATCTGAGCACTTTCTTCTATGGTAAGCTCTTTGTCTAACATTCATATACACACTCACATCGATTGACGCTGCTTGGGGTTCAGTATCCTGCACAGGTTCAGTAACTTCTGTGTTTCCTATACTTAGGCATGAACTCCTGTCTCATGCCAAAAGATTATACTAAAGGGGTACCCACTGAGTCACAACATAACAACTAGAGGCCCTGACCAAACATCAGTATGTGACAACATGTGAATGAGAATGGGCTGTAAACACAACTATAATTTATTCTACTCCACTCCTTTTGCTGCAACACCACATGAAATTGTCTGAATAACATTCCAGTGATAAAAAAAAACCAATAAAAAAATGAAATAAATCTAAGAAAGACCAAATATCTAAAATATTAAAAGAAATCCTGCAGAACAGAAACAGAAGAAAGTGCACGTCTTGAGAACTCAAGCTGTACTCATTCCAAGATTAACAGCTTCAACAGTAAAAACAACCCAACTCATACATGGATCCAGAAATACTTTCAGTTTTAATTTTCCAAAGCTGATTCCAGAGTGATCTGCAAACCCAGCACTTACATACAAACACACACGGACACGTTTGACATGTAACCAAATAAAGTTGGTTTGGTATTTGTTATGAGTTTAACTTTCAGGGAAACATTAATGAGGTGCCAAGACATAAGTCATGCCATTTTGAGTGCATATATGTGTGTGCATGTGTGTGTGTGTGTGTGTGTGTGTGTGTGTGTGTGCGCGTGCGTGTGTGTGTGTGTGTGCTCACTTTGTAAACACCGAGGAAGAAAAAGGGCAAGAAAGACCTCAAAAGTACTCTGGTCTTCATCTCAAATTTGGAGGCTTTTATTTTGACAAGCCTCCCAAATTTACTTTAACAAAATTGGCATTTTTTTTCCAGCCAAATAAAATTGCTCTTTTTTTTTCAGTCTCTCCACATTTTTTTCAGTGGATAGATAGGTTAATTAAAAGTAAAAATCTGTGAGAATCTAGAGAGACAGGAGCACAGATGAGGTGGAAGAAGAGTCGGTTTTGAGTGTTTGAAACGAGAGCTGAAGGTGAGGAGGGGAAAAAAAGGAGGGACATAAGAAGCCCCTTGCAACGACACGCCTCAGGAAAGAGCCTCAAACTCACCGGGATTTCGGGAGAGAACTGTTTCAGCCATTCTCCCAAAAAAGCCTCAAACTCATCCCCGTCCGGGAGGGCATCAAAGTCTATTTCTTGTAGGATATGGTGAAGACCTATGTCTTCAAGGCTGTTGTGAATAAAGACAACTAAACTCTTAATGTCACGTCACAAAAAGCAGCATTCAATACATTGATTGTCTTTTAAACTATTTATTTTCCTCACATTCATGTCTCTTTGCAAAATGTTTAAAAGACAGGGCTGCTGGAGCATATCAGTCACGTCAGACAACTGTGTCCCCTCAATAAATTAGCCTAAAATAAGTAAATCAATGAATACAGAAATAGAGGCTAAATTTTCTTAAATCAACAACAACAAAACAAAAAAAAACAAAAAAAATTGGTCCACAAAGTAGATATGTGCGTTCTCAAGTGCTTGAAGTACAAAATAAAAAGCAATATTATTATCAAAATATTCATTTTAATGGCTTACTTCATACATAAATACATGTTTAAGAACACAAAAGCGATCCACTGATTGGTCAGATTTCAAAATGACTTCATCTGGGGCTGCACACATTTTGGGGTTTTTTTTGTTGTTTTTGTTTTGTTTTTCAGGAGAGGAGGAGGAGGATGCTACAAATATGCCAGCCGCCGTCCTTTGTTTCTAATTCTCTGTCTATACCTTTTCCCAAGGACCGCCGCCAGGTATTTCTTGACTGCCATTTGCTTTCTGTAGCGGCTGTAGCTGTCTGTGAAGATCCCATCTGAGTGTCGCTTGGAGAGGGGCTCTGAGCTGTCATCCAACATTTTCCCCCCGCTGTGGGAGAGACGAGAGGCGGGTCTCACTACCAGCACACAGATACATGATGCATTCACATGATCCCACCCACGCAACCCACCCATATGTACAGCCTGTGGTGCTAAATCCATTTTGTTTGTGTTTTTCTTTAAAAAGGAAATCACATAACCACATTCCTCCTTTTTGTTCACCAGCCAGGAGAGCTGTGCATACACTCACTCTGCATCCTCGGTTTAAAACATTTGTTGGAGTTTTAGTGACAAAAGCAGGCAGCATGGTAGTGAGCACAAGAATGATCTGACAGAGGCTTTTTCCATACTGATTCATGTTCTCCCTGCTTAACTTTTAACCCAACCCTTCACTATTTTTCATGCCTGCACTGAGATGTGATGGGCCTGCTCATAAAGCTATAGAGGAACTGCAACCCCCCTACCCCCACCCCTCCTTCCACCGGGAACCACTGGGACTCAGTCCCCATAAATAATTCATTTGGAGATAAATTTAAACTTGTGCGGCTTAATTCTTCCCTTTGCGCCTTTAGATTGCAGCCAGCTCAGAAAATGACACTTCCCAAATCAATCAAGTGCCCGTTTGTGTTCCCCCTGACGATTTTTTTTATAGCATTAATAAAGGCTGATTCAGAGGGCGAGGGCGATTTATTTAGCATCACGCTGGGAGATAATGGGACCACAGACATATACAGTACGTATAACAGGGTGAATTATGAGTTTTTAAAGAAAACCAAAAGGGGAAAAAACACACATAGGACAGAACACATTTAATATAAGAAAAGAGGAGGTGACAACCAAGAAGAAGCTCTTACCCTACACGTTTTGCCATCAGAGAATGAAGGTATTTCCTTGCTGATAACTGACCCAGCGCTTTCCTGTAGGCTTTATTAAACATGCCGTCTGCATGTCTTTCCGTTCTGGGATGATAGATAGCCACACAGTAAAATCACCACACAATGTCAAGTCGCTACACTGCAAAAAAATATCCACCTTAAATCGATTATTTAGGCCTTAAATTCGCTTTTTTTCACCTCTCTCCACCCTTTAAGTGAAAGACTCTACGAGTCACTATGAGATCATTTCCTTTATGATTTACAGTGAATCCTTTAAAAGCATAATTTTCCCCAAGATATTCCTCTTGATTCAAAATGACTATTTTTTCGCTTATTTAAGGAAAAACAAGCTTTTGAGACTTCACGGGAGGTAAATTCAGCGCATCCTGACGCAGAGAGACGTTGCTGATTTTCCCCCACACCTTTTTTCTTGGAAAGTGAAGATATTCATCATCATTTCTATCCTTTCATTAAAGTTTAATGACTTTAATCAATGAATTTTCCCCGGGAAATCGTTTCAAAAGCAGACTGATTTTGTTTGTTTGTTTTTTTGTTAAAGCTTCAAAACAAAAATAAAAAATGATTAAAATAAAACCTTCGTGTTTGAAGTTACAAAATCTCGACAATACATTGATTAACACGTAACATACACATACATGGACATAAATAGGGACTATACGGCAATGAGATGTTCAACATGGATGTCTGCAACGTTGAGAGAGAGAGAGAGAGAGAGAGAGAGAGGGAGAGAGAAGGGGGGTGGGGGGGTTTCGCAGCCGATATGAAAGTCACCTTTTTTCCGGAGGGTAGTACAAAGTGTAGACGTCGTCAGCGACAGACGGAGCGCTCCTCGCCTCCATTTGATCTCTGTCGTAATCCAGGGACGGTAAGGAATTGCCGTCCTCATCATAAACATCGCCTTCAAGTCTGAATAAAAAGAAGAATGGACAGTTTTCCCCAGTTTATCTCCACAGCTGCACTTCATGTAACATATTATTCGCATATTCACATGAAATTCTGACTCAGAAAGAAGATCACACAGGAGGAGTTTCAAGAACTCTTTTCACAACATTTTTAAAAAATGCTGGAATTAATTTTAAGTGATTAATCCTTTTATCTTAAATTATTGGGATTTAAACTTGTTTAAATCCCAAACTTGTTTCTATTAATCGTTCAATCACACAAATCGGTGGATTAATGGCTGCAGGTCAGGTGGAGACGCCGTACTTCACTGCCTCGGTAGCCTAAATTTCATTACCGCCGCTCCCTGGTGAATTTTTCTCAGCCCTATGGATTGGCTGTCAGATGATGTTATCCAGTAATCCAATCGGCTGTTATACTCCCAGACATAACTAACTCTAAATCAGATAAGCTCGTTAGCCTGTGCCCTGCGGGTGCTCGGTGCCCAGCAGCCGCTGCACATGAACGACAAATCAGCGACTGAAAAGTGAAACTTAAAGACAGATAAAAGCATACATACCTAAGACTGGGAAAGCTAAGCCCCACAGGTGAGCTGTTGACGCTGTAATGCATTATGATTCCATAGATGAATAATGCTAAAGTCGCTTTACTAGACATTTTCCTGCTGTAAAAGAAAAAAAAAAAAGCTTCATCAAGTCATTGAAAAGGTAAACGAATCTACTCACAGCACAGTTCTACGATCAGGTAGGTTCACTTTAGCTGCTTTCACACCACACCTGAGTTTCAAAGCAAACAGACAACCACACACCAAGACTTTTCTCTAAACTCTCCTCACTTTTACGCAGCGTAAAAAGAAAGAAAAGAAAAGAAAAACACTCCCAAAAGTGACTCCTCTTACCAGTTGCGAGACGCTGGACGCGATCCGCTGAAAACCTCAACTGGGAGAGTGAGATAGGATCTCTATCTCAGTCTCTCGCTCTCTCACTCTCTCTCCCTTCCTCCTCTCTTCCTCTATCACTCAGCGATGAGCTTCTTCTGTGCCCTTGTGCTTGGTCGGAGTGTGCGTAGCCCGCTGTGCGCCCGCGGCTCAGTTTTGGGGAGTTTCTAAGCGGACTCGGTCGTGGAGAAGAAGAAAAGCGGCAAACATTTGTCTGCGGAAAACTTTCCTGCGTCCTGCGAACTGTACTCCCTTTGGTTTTTTTATGCATAATTCCGAAAAGCATGCCTTTTTC
>VVHJ01063176.1:9676-19873 GCA_015107715.1 Tylochromis polylepis | reverse complement strand
TTTTGTTTTTTTTTTTTTTTTTTTTTTTTTACATCTGCAGCATGAATGCATCACAGGGATGAGAAGAAACAAGGGACGTGTTGAGGGTGTAAGCAAGCTGTGGGATGTTACTATTTTTGTATTCTTAAACATGTATGTCCACACTATCATAGAAGAAATGCCATGCTGCAGCACACACAAAAAAAGATCTAATTTAATAGCAATATGCATTAACCTCCATATCAGATTTAATTGCCCATTAACTGAAGGTGCTGGAATGACATTTTGGATCATACCAGCCCAGTTTGACCCAGTTTGCAAAAAGGGACACTTTAAATCATAGTCAGAGACAAGACATAAGTCTTATAAGACTTACATATGACACTTAAACATTAACTATTCAATATAGACTGGCTCACAACTAACTGTGCTGAAAATCACATAACCTTAGAACACCACTGGAGCATTTCTTTTTTTCTTTTAGTTACATTATACTGGGAAGGTCAACTAAACATGCTTGCTCTTGCCCAGCTATGCCCTGCTTAACATTCATGGTACAGTTGCACACATTCACGCCTGGGAGCAACTCAGGCTAGTCTTCAACTGTTGACCACTGAGCAGCTCCACTGGAGCGGCTTAACTTAGCCGTCTTATTCAAGGGCACTTGGATGAAAATAGTGACAAGCCCTTCGAGGCCTGACACGACCCTCACCTGTTTGCTTTCATGCTTTCTTTTAACATAGCTTCTTATAAATATACATAAAATGAAATTTCTTTACCCAAAGCTCACAAAAAATTTATATTAATGCAATTTAAAGTTCTTGAAGAGGGTAGACTCGCTGCTCTTGAAGTTCTTGACCCTAAACGACTCTACATAGTCTCTCTCTGAAGCACGCCTGTTTATTTATCTTTTTTCCGTTGCCCTGCATATCTGCCATGTTCTTACTGTCCCTGAGGTTTTGAGCCAAATTTTTCACAACAGCAACTGCAATAATCATCTCTATGGTAACTCACTGAAAATGCTTTGCTGCATTTGAAGCAGGACAACAAGTGAAAGCGGGAGGGAGGGGAGCAAGACAAGCTCCAGGCTTTTCATTTCATTTTCAGCTGTTTTCTAGTCATCAGTTATTCATCCATGTTTTAAGTCCATCACTCACACTCACTTAAGAATCCCAGATCACATCAAAAATGGAATCGGGTGAATGCCATTTTTCCTGCCAGTCCTCCTCTATAAATAAAAAAGGAAAAAAAAAGAAAATCGTGCTGTCAAAAATTATTCATTCCTCCAGCGTGTCGGACGTCTTCTTGTCTGAAAGGAGAGACAGTGCTGCTTGTCTTGTAAGCCATTCTGTGTTTATCAATGGCAGATTGAAGAAAAATGCATGTTCTTGGTTGAAGTAGATGTGCCATCATATTTAAAGACAGTACATTAGCTTTATAAATATCTCACATTCATCATCAATCGTGAGCTTGTTCTAGTCAGCTTTACATTCTGGTCTGTTGTTGAGATATAGGGCTGTGAGTGGTTGTGCTGCAGTCACAGATGAATAATCTATGTGTCCACTAAATTCTGTTTTCATCCAGCTGGGAAATGAATACCAAACCAGCAGTGCTCAGCGAGGTGTGGGACTCAAATCCCTGGCTCTTTACTTTTATCTTTTGGTGCAAATATTTGTCTCATGAATTTCTCTGCCAACTGTTCCCAGAGATATTATATTCCCAAGATAGGACATAGGTTCTCCTCAACATTTATTCAAATCTTTATTATCAGTTCAAACCCTCCTTAAAGTGCTTAGCTCAGGGAGTATTGCATTCATATGTTTGCTGTTGGAAAATGTACACGGGGTTTTAGTGCTTCCTCGTGGTGTGAAATGTATTCATCCGCCAGGCTTCAAAGCAGGCGGATGCCTGTGTTACATGCTGTTTCAGCCTCTGAATGTATCGCTCTGCTAGGATTAATTAGTGCGGCAGGTCTGACTTAAAGGTCGCAGCTTGGGGATCATTCAATAGAGCCATTGCTGCCTTGGGACACCTCTGGACAAATTAAATGAAAATGTGAGGATTGAGCAGAAGAACGGGAATAAACCAAGTGTTTGCGATGTTTGTGTGTGCTAAAATGACTGAGGTTACCGTGCACAATTATGAAAGACTTAATTACATAGTGAATCAAACCTATAAGTAAGCATTGCAAGACTTTAGGTTCAGATTCAGTGCCTGAGGAAAAGAAATACTTAAACTGTACAGGAAAAATAAAGGAAATAGATGGTTTTTGTTATAACAGTGGCAGGAAGTATGGGATTATAGATGGCTGAAAAGATCAGCAATGTTAGCATATATATTTATGACTTTGCACAATCTCAGAATCCATCTCCTAGTCTGTCTATTTAGCCTGTGGGGTTGCCAGTGGATATCCAGTCAGCCTGATGTCCTGTTTCATTTGCTGGTCATTGTTTACAAATACAGGTAAATTTTAAAAAAAGAGAAAAGAACACTATGATAAACGCAAATCATCTTATCCTACCTGCAGATTCTGATGATTCATATGTAAATATCTTTTAATAGAGATAAGCATTTATTTAAGGTGATACTCCTGTTCCAGTCAAGTTTGTTATCATTGACCACAATGCATTTCTCCAAATGTATCTGTCCTGGTCCTCCACAGCCTAATAGTATTTTCCTTGGATTTATAGGAGTTATGTACTCAAGAAGGTGCCAAATTATTTTTCTTGGGACATAAAACTTTAGGCTCTCTTGTGCATTATTCATCTATACAATACTCTGCAAAAGTTTTGAGTCTCCTCTTATTTCTTCATATTTTGCTTCCAAGGAGCCAGAATTTTTTTTTATTATCACTTTTCAAAGTGGTCTTGAGCAATAGTTCTCCAGAATTTCTGAAGGTCTTTCAAAGTTTTTCTTTGGACACTGGCTGGTTTTACACTCATTTTCAGCCCAGTCCTTGTGCCTGAATTTTTGGGAGGATTTTTTGTTTGTTTGCTAAGCCATGTATCACTCCACCATAAAAATTATACCCAACTCAAAGGATGAACCAGTGTTGCATCTACACACAACAGACAAGTTAACAAAAAACAGTTTTAAATTCTGTCTTCAGACACTTTGTTACTAGCAACCTATCACAAAAGAACATACTTTGTTTGCATCTTCTTTAGCTGGATCTATGAATAATGCTAAAATTATCTCAGTTTGACAGGAACAAAATAGCATTCATGCACCAAAAATGTGATTCCCAAAGAGTTACAAGTTGAGGACTTACATCTGGTAATGGTGTGCAGTGTTTCCTTAAAAGAATTAGAGGAAACTGGACAAGTGGAGGACAAACAAAGTAGCAGCAGGCCAGAAAAAAAATCCAGAAAATCCAAATCTAGAAACTGAAAGACCTGACAGAGGGCATAAGACATGCATCTGGCTCTTCAGTTGATCCATCTCCCGTTCACTGAAGCCTCATCAGAAATGGTCTCACTGGAAGAGTGGCTGTCAAGAAGCCATTTTGAAAAGCTCTGTCATGGTTTAGGGCTGAACCGTCAGATTTCAACTGACCACAGTGTAAAATCTAATTAGTTCTCAGAACTTTAAAAAGTTATGTAAACTCGTTACCTTAGAAAAACTAAGTACAGCCTACTTAAGATGACTAAATTAGGGCAACTTATTCCTTGTGAGCATACAATACTTTGTGTAAACCTCTGATAACTGCTTCATTTTTCAGCACGACAATGATCCCAAGCAAACTGCCAATGCAGTAAAAGCGTACTTGGATGGAAAAATCAGGCATGGACTGGCCTCCCTCAGAGCCCGGACCTCAACATTATTGAAGCAGTGGGGATTGTCTTGACAGAAAAACAGAACAAAAGGCGAGCAACACTCAAAGAAGAACTTTGAATGTCCTTCAGGCAGCCTGGAGAACTATTCTTGAAGACTACTTAAAGGCTGTGTTGAAGAATAAAGGTAATCAAATACTGACCTTCAAAGTTGTTGGTACTGTATAATCACCGTTTTCTTCTTACAAACTGTTTTTTTTTCTTATGTACTTTCTATTTACATTTTCTCAGGACTTTTACACAGTACTGTATATTTTTTTGGATGAAAAATATTAGATAATGACAGTAGAGGCTGTACTGTTTGGAGAAGACAGAGGGCAATGACATTCTTTAAAAAAGAATCAAACCTGGGGCTCACTGCTGAGACATCGGCACCGATGGGATATCCGCTATAACTGGCAGGTTGTCCTGCAATATATTTATCTTTAAAACACCCAGCTGTAGACTAGAATGCTTTCAACCTACTTAAGTTGTTATATAATTAACAGCTAGCTATGGGTGATAAAATCTGCTTCTTACAGGTGTCATTTCCTCCAGCAAAAGAAGCATGCTTTTGTCTCTACACTTTTAACCAAGGATCGATGTTTCAGAAGAGTTTATATGGGCAATCTGACCTTGTTGTCACGGTAAACTGAAACTTTGTGAAGTGACAGAAAAAACAGCTCGACAGAAATTCATATGAAAGGCAAATTTTGTTCTAATTTCTCAGTTGTTCGACTTTGTAAGTTACCACAGCTGTTGTCATCTTTACTGGTGTCCTCTTTTTACACGACTTGCTTTACATGTCAGAAATGTGGCTTTGTGCAAATCATTTCACAGGTGAAATAATGTAAATCACTATTATCATTTCTGCCTACTGCACAACTGAGGAACATAACTGAAGGCACTTGTAATAACGTAATTATGATGGAGAAAATGCTAAGCTGCTCCCAACTCCCAAAGTGGATTATTATCTCTGCACCTTTTAACACTGACATCAAAAGATTGCCCCTATTCCCCAAGGTAGACCTACTGGTTTATGAGCTTTCTTTTCTACGTGTTTTCTCACAGTTTCCAGGGAGACAACAAACTTCTCTCCCGTGTAACAACAGGCTTGACCTAGTGTGACTTGCCAGGTGTTGAATTATTCTGATTTTTTTTTTTTCCTTTTCTGAAATGTTGCATTTACACAACAAAAAGAAAACGCAAGCACCGTTTTGAGGCATGTTCGACAAAATTGGCTAATTAGGACGGCTGGCTACCACTCACACTGTGTTTTAATTTGCTTCTCACAGTGCAGAGGTTCTGTTTCACTTTACAGTTTGTTGGCTTTCAGTGACTAAAACGTTGACATCGGATAGGGACATTAATAAGAATATCACTTCTGCTACGCTGGGTGCCCACATCTAAATAATGACATTCAAATTGTACATACTGTGTTCTTCACAACACTCGGCTGGAGACTGAATCAATTTGAACTTAATATAAAAGTGACTAGAGAGCTGTTGTCTGATTAGATAAGTACTGATACTATATGTGCAACTGGACTTTGCTAACATTTGTTTTTTTGTTTTTTTTTGGCTACTACTTACTACCTAACTTCCAATATGTTGACATGACTCAAAGCATTCAGCACAGCATTGCCTCTACTTGTTCTCGTAAATGGAGAGGATAACAAGATGAAGAAGAATGTTGCAAGCCGCATACACAATGTCTCCTGCTAAAGAAATGACAGCCTGTCCTGGAAGTGACACGGAGCTTCACACATACCAGAAGGCGCAAACCATTAGCAAAGTGTGAAATGCAATGATGAAGACTGGTTTAAATTTTTCTTTTTGGGTTTTTTTTTGTGGGGCTCAAAATTACAGTTTGGGGAAGCAAAAAAAAAAAATAAAAAATGAAAAAAAAAAATCGGGAGGCAGGAGAGAGGTTTGGGGATGTGGGTGTGCAAGCAATGAGCATGAATTGTGAATGAGCAAGTGTCTGAGCTGAACACTTGCATAACAACTTAGCTGAGAGAAAAATACGGCTTGCTGAAACTGAAAGGGAGGTGCTGGGTGTTTTGAAGACATCTTGTTGTCTCGTTCGCATTAAAAGATGAGGACTTCTTGGCATGATTATGGCTCACGCATTAAGGTTTTTCATAAATTACTGAATGGTTTTATGAGGCACCATACCCTAAAGATACAGAAACAATTGAAATGTATGACATTTTATTCTTTTTTATGGTTTAGAGGCAGTTATGGCCCTAATTAGGTAAACTGATTTAGCAGATTACCTGTTCTCAGAAGCCGCCTGGGGAAGTCAGAACTAATGAAGTGCTGAGTGAAAAGCTGGAGTGTTGCTTCATGCGGACTTTATAATTCTTCCCACTAACCATTACAGGGAAATATTGCTCCCACTGTTTCCACTGATGCATACAGTTATTTCTTTTTGTAAAACAAAACTGCTGCTTTTATTATGCATTCTAGGAAAATAAAACTTAGAAATTAACTGGTATTATGATGTCATATTAGATAAATGCATACACTGGAATATGTCAGTTTTTTAGCAGCACAGTCTGTGAATCTATGACATCTTTTAAGTTGGTAAATTTCATTAAATATAGAGGGAGCTTCTGTCTAAATCTGCCTAATCAAAACTGGGTTTACACTCTTTAAGTGCACTGGGAATAAACCAGTGTTCTCAAAAGCTATGCTGCCTCCTCTTTGATCTGATGTATTTGACAGTATACAAAATCCCACATACAGTGCTTTTGAAAGGTTTTTAGACTTTAGATGTTTGGACTATAATCCACTAAGGAATACCATCAAGAAGACATCTGATTGGTCCCAGATTTATTCTGCAGCACAACAATGACACCAAATACACAAGCACAATCATAAAGAACCATCTGCAACCATGGGAAGAACAAGAAGTCCTTCAACAGATTGGTCCCGACAGAGCCCCAATCTAAATATCATCAAACCAGTCTGGAATTACATGAAGAGACAGAAGCAGCTGAGACATCCCCAAATCCACAGAAGAACTGTGGCAAATTCTCCAAGAAGCTTCAAATATCTCATGTACCCTGAAAAATGTGTGCAAGTGAGAATTTTTAAAGGTAAAGACTGGTCACTCTTCAAATCAAGTATCAATCAGCTCTTTTTTACTGCACTTTCGATGACTCACCAAGAAAAAAAATATTCATATTTTTTAAACGTCTACAATTTATTACATTTTTTTTTGCACAGTACAACCCAACAGAGGGCATCATGGCATTGATTTTAAATCATTACTTGTACATGTACATTTATTTATCAAGTCTTATCAAGTAAGATTTAATGTGTCAGGTCAATCATTATGCAACGTCTGGTGGTCTCAAAATGATGAGCAGATATGCAAAAGACCATCCAGCATATTCAGCAAACTTGCGGTCAATGCCATAGCGAAGCCCCAGAGGCTCAACAAGCTCACTGGTGGCCCACCTCCATTACCAAAGTGAGACCAGTAAAATCAAATGGTAACAACCAGGTACTGATGCAACAACAGTTTATATTATCGGCTGAACACTCAAATCCTAAATGGCCCATTTTACCTGACCCAGTTCTGCTGAGTTCATCCTATATGATAGGACATTTTGAGAGAAAGATGCACACAATATCTTTACCCTGTGGGATTAATGGAACCTTTTCTTTGTAAAACATTGACAGTGTTGGTAGCGATCAGAATCAGAAGAGACTTGACACTGTGCTTTAATTAAATGTAAGAACCCAGTGTTCTTACAGGAGTACTTTGGTGACTCAGCTGGACATGTGCATGGTCACGCTGACCAATCTCTAGCTCCATGTGCAGCAAGTTGCAGTGCACCGTGTATTCTGACACTTCTATCATATCTAGTATGAAGTACTAGCTAGCCTGAGCTCCCCACATACAACAGTTAATCTCGGGTGACCATGACCCTAGTGATGAATCACCAGTTGTCTTGTGGACTGATTATGGTAAGTTAGTTTTTTATGGTAAGTATGGCATTATGTGCCAATGTCTGCATTCCAGGAACACTCGACATGATCTTTTCTTTCAAAATTTGTTAGAAAAGCTCTCAGATTGTTAAACTTATTCATTTTGCCTCCTTCCAGCATATCAATTTCAAGACATGACTATTCACTTGCTCTCTATCCTTCACTTCAGTTGTGAGTACCACCAATTGCTATACCTGTGTATTTCTTGACTGGACGGCCCATTGGTCGCTAACTTCTTCCTACATTTTCAACTTTGTCCTTTAATCTCATCATGTGGTGAGGGACAGCAAGACTTCTTATAGTACAACAACTTATAGTATGATGAAGAAGAAGAAATTACCATGTGAAATGATTTCATCTGGAGGCTAAAGTACCCACATTTTGGGTTGGGTTTTTTTTTGCTTTGCTTCTTTAGATTTCTAAACTTAAACAAGTAACAACAATAGTCTGCAAAGGTAACTTGTGTTACAGTCACCGAAATGGTCATTTATGCATGTAAGGTAGGATGATCTTGTGTTTACTTTTACATGTGTTTTGACTGCAGCTAATCAGCACAAGTGCCTTCAAAAGAGTTACAAAATAAAATATTAAGAACTCTGTGTCGCCTTCAGCATGCACTTTATATTGACTTTCCATCCCCTGCTTGTTATTATACACAAAAGCTACTAATTATTCAGTAGTTTAGCTTCCTCTTCCTCCTTCTCTTCAGCTCCTCTTTCAGAGATTCATAAGAATATATTTATATGCTGAGCTAATATTAACAATATTGACCAGAGGTCACACAAGATTACCCGAAGCGGTTACATAATGAACTTGGCACACAATTTATGAGCCACATGATTGCATATGCTTCCAGCCAGGTTATTCAAGGATAAGTTTGCCACGAAGCTTTAAATAAAATTGTGATGATCTACAGAATAAATTTTAATTCTGTTTCTGCTCTGTAGCTGGTAGAGCGTGTCCTCTTTTTTTTCCCGCCGCAGATATACTTAAACTCCGTTTTTGTCTTGTTCGTTCTTCTTTACAAGCTTTGCCCTTTAGCTGTTATGTAAGTGCTGCTAGAAAAATGCTTGCTGTTAAATCATTTAGCACGTTTTGTGGATCAATGATCTCCCAAGTTTGAAAAAAACAATGTCTGTTGGATTGATGTTTCCCAAACCAACACTCTGAGTAAATATATCTGCATTCATTGAGCTGCTCTGCTCAATCACGCTGCAAGATAGCTTGCACCCAGAGGGAGATACTGGCAGACCCTGTAAGGTGTCTTGCTGACTGCTCAAGTGCCTTTATCTCTGCATTTCCTAATGGCTTTGCGTTTGCACGGACTTTAATGTAAAAAATAAAATAAAATAAAAGCGATAATGTTCAAAGTGATTTTTTCCCCCTCGTGACTTAATTAGTGACAATTACAGCACAGGAATGAATGTTTTCAAATTTGTCCTGACTCCTCGGTTATTCTTCTAGGTTTGCTTTGGCTGAAAACTTAATGAAAATGAATGGAGTTGTAAGAAACTTGATTGTAAATAAATCTTTTTTTCATTGTATTGCATTTAAAAAAGGAGCCATGTTTCATGCGAGCTCAACTCGCACTGTTCAGACGACCTCTAGACATCGACTGTACATCCTTTGCTGTCACTAGACAAGTAATCAATAGGCCCTTGTGAGGACAAAAACAATCCCTGCAGACCTTTATAATGTATCCATACACTTGTTTAATTGCCCTGCTTTTTCCAAGGTGCCTGCCAAAAAAGGGGGGGGTGCCATCTGCTTTAAATTAGTACTGGCCAGGAAGGAAACATTTGATAGTGGATTTAAATCAGTCAGACAGGACAAGGAAAGGAGCTCATTATGATTATGCTGATCCTGGGAATCAATCACCTCCCAGCAGATGTCCCCCCCCCGCCGCTGGAAAAAAAAATCTTCTTTTTGGTGCTGTCATTCGTATCATCAATTAGCTTTCCAATATCAGCTGAAAACAAGAATAATCAGGAATGACTGCGAAGTGTGGTATAAGAAGAATTAGACAACTTTTCTTTTTCATGTTCCTTTCTACTGGCTCTCTGATCAGCGTTTCTCAAAAAGAAATCTCTGTGAACATGCTCCTTTGTAGCCGAAGTGCATTTGAAATGTGTTTTTTCAGTGACAGATTTACTCAGTGTGAATCTCCACTGTCATGGCCATTTGGGGTGTGTTTGTTTGTGTGTGTGTGTGTGTGTGTGTTCAGTGGGTGGGCGATAGACAGATGAAAAAGAGAGGTGACAAAAAAGAGGGAGAGAAAGAGAGAGACGTGTCAGGGAAAAGAAAGCATCACGGAGTGTGAAGACGGCAAGAACAATGATGCGGTTTGTGGCTATGTTTAACTGTGTGTGTGTGTGTGTGTGTGTGTGTGTGTGTGTGTGTGTGTG
>VVHJ01063173.1:75511-86618 GCA_015107715.1 Tylochromis polylepis | reverse complement strand
AAAATCATTGCTCTGGTTTTACGTCGCCTGTCAACACAATTTAAAAACTGGTATATAATTTGAAGTCCCCACTTTTAACACAAAAATGGAGACTCAGGGTTGCTATGTCATCTTAAATTGGTCATGTTTAACACGACTACTTTTCTTTCTCAGCCAATCAGCAGCACTTGTGCGATTGTTTCGCCCCCCTACCTCCCGGTAAGCAGAAGACAACCGTCTGTGTTGAAAATAGTAACGTGTCCGCACAGCATTTTCTTGTTAGTAATGGTAACAGCGTCGTAACGATAGAAATAATAATTAGTTAGATTACTAGTTATTGAAAAAAATTTACTTTTAACGCCGTTATTCTCATCACGGATAAAGACACAGGTTAAAAACTGCAGGAGTGCTAATGATGGAAGGGGTCGTAAGAAGGGGGTAAGATATGTGCTCTACCAGTTAAAATCTTGTCAACAAAGAAATGTAAAAATAGCTTCTGTAAAGCTGGATTGGGGAGGGTTAAGAACAGAATTTTAAATGCTAAATAATACATAGGACTTATGGCAGTGGCTATTGATAACACTTGCAAAATATACAGATTTCTGGTTCTTTTATGATACTGACTCGAGACATCTTTTTAGAAGAGTGCCTTATTAAGACACTTGCCTTTTTTCCCATTTATATTCTGCTTTTTTCACTCTCTTGGAGCAGCAGTATTTCTGTCCTAGCTTTGCTAAATGTTGGCATTATTCCTTTTGGTGCAGTGTATCAGGAAAACTGAAACAAAACAGCAAAACTGAAGCCAAAGAGCCCACCGCTAAAGCATGTGATGCTCATAAATACATATTCACATAGAAATACACATAAAATGGTCACTTTCACACATGATTCACTGTTAAAAGGGTAGATTATTGTGGATTTAACTGAATTCAGTTAATTGAAATCAGCTAGTAGATAAGTGTAAATATATAGAATATATAAAATTAAACTGAAACATTATCAGAGATTTAGTAAGCATTAGCACTGAAACCAGGAACTTTATTTAAAAAAATTATATATACCTGGGAATCCCACAGGCCAATGGGAGCCACAAAGAGGCCGCTAGGAAAGCTGCAACCACCAAATACCCGCAAAGAGTAAGGCAAGTCCTGAGGACTCATCTGAATGGTAAGAACAAGGTCCAGGTTATCAACACCTTCGCCCTGCCGGTGATCACATACCCTGCTGGGATAATAAGCTGGTCAATGGAGGAGATAGAAGGCACTGACATCAAGACAAGAAAGCTCCTGAGCATGCATGGAGGGTTTCACCCCAAATCCAGCATCCTGAGACTGTACGCTAAGCATAAGGAAGGTGGCCGAGGACTAGTGAGTGTCATAACCTTAAGCTCCCAGGCCTCTGTTAGAGGACCCTAGTATATATATATATATATATATGGAGCCTTCAATAAAAGAATAACTCTAGAATAACTCTTCCCATTTATCTATTTAGATATAGTGAATCTGTGTTTACACTTGTATTAATTTAATATCAGATATCACAGATGCACACATGTGTTTACACTCCAGCACACTGTGCTATGAAGTCCTGCGATCAAAGAGCCACTCCATGTGCACACACATACTGTGATGTGTGTGTGCTGTATATATGTGCCCACAGTGGTTCCTGCTTGTGTGTGTGTGGTGTGTATGAGTGTTCCCCAGCTGTCTCACAGAGCTCCCTGTTGTTTGGCCTGACATGGCAGACGGAGCCGGCACTGTAAACTCTTGGATCAATGCTTGTTTGGAAGATTTCTGTATCTAATTCCACCAAAGTCAGCAGCACTGCATCTTCTGATGTGTGTATGTATATGTGTGTTTGTGTACCCTAGGGTGCTTGAATTTGCGTCCATGTGTGTGCATGCTTGCATCTCCATCTTCCTAATGAGTTGTATATGTGAGCATGTGCAGAGGAATGCTGCAGGAGGTCCTGGTGTGTGTGGATGCAGAACATCAGTGTGTACCTCGGTGGCCTACGCACACACACACGCAAAGATACAGAGATAAGAATCATACAGCAGGAGCTAAAGACAGACACACATCATCAGTCTCTCTTGCACCTCCCCCTTGCTTTGATTATACCCACAATGTTATTACTTGAGCATACCAGCATTAGCTCATCGATTTATCTCCGCCCAAACCTGCACACACTCACAGACGCACACACACCTGCACACACACTCTACATGCCAGCACACCTTGTGATTGCACATTTGGACACCCATGTGTATGCATGATGGAACAAACGCATAAACATACTCTGACACTACAGCCGTGCACATTAACACACTCATATGCACCATTACAGGAGACCACCCGCTCCAACAAACCAAAACGCAAGCTGTTAGCCCCCCCCCTCACCAGTTACCTCCCCGCCTCCCTCCTATCGTCACATCAGGGATTTCTAGTGCTCCCAACACGTTGCCAGCATCGCGGCCCTGCAGATGTCACTTAGCTGCAGACACACCTCTTCATTTCTCCATCTCGCCAGCCGTCCGCCTCTCGTGGGACATAAAGGAGGGACCGAGTGGAGAGCACCGAGTGCATGTGCGGGTGTACAAGTGTGTGTTTGTGTGGCTACAGAGGGGGAGGGGAAAGGATCTGGGCAGGTTAATGAATTAATAATTAGGATTGACATTGCGTCTGCAGTGGGTTCCCCCCAAACTATTTCTACCTCTCTCTCCCTCTCGTGCCTCTTTCTTTCTGGTCATTTGTGCATCCTCTGAACTCTCTTTGTCATCTTCACCCCCCACCTCCCCTTGTTCTCCTCCTCTCTTCATCCTTCTCCTTGCATAACCCCCTCCTCTACCTGCCTGGCTGTGGGCCTCCACTCTCTAACCTTCTCCTCCCCTTGTCTTCAAACGCACGCCAGGCTCTTTTGTTCAGTCCACATCATCATCTCTTTTGCTTTATGCATCTCTCTCTCTTCTTCTTCTTAATTCTCCCTCTGCCGCTTCATCACCCTTTTCACTCACTCTCCTCCTTCTTCAGTCTCCTTCTAATGCGCTATTGATCTCTGGGATATTACTGAAGGCTCCACAGTCCATGCAGATGTTACTTTAAAACTTGGCACTCCTGGACATTTGAAAGGGACGTGCTTCAGAGTCCTGAAGTACCAACACTGGAAGATTTTGGCACCAGCCAGTGCAGAGCCATATGAATGATTGGATGCTACTGCTGTGCTTCTGTTCATGACCTTGAGGTTCCTTGGTATGAAGGTACTGTCAAAGCAGAGCATTGTATAAAGGCAGTACTGATGGTCTGAGCTGCCTTCTGATTGAATTTAGCTGTGCTTGTGAAGTGAAAGAGAAGGAGAGAAAAATGGTGTCAGGCATATGCTGTTACAGGGTGAAAATATCCCCTTTGTTTTGTCAAGGGCAGAGGGGGAACAGAAGCTAATTTGCACTATATGCTGAGAGATAACATTAAATGCTTACCTGTTAGTAGGACCAAGAATGATAACACTTTGTGTTAAATGCTCTGCAATCCAATTGATCATATGTGGCTCAGAGCAGGCATCATCAGCAGCCTGACAGCACAATCACAGTTTCATACCATGGTGTGTCTATCAGTCTGAAAGAGAAAAATTGACTCCCAGACAATTTCCCATTTTGACAAATGCAAATGTGCACATACACATGAATATTAATATAGGGCGAGGGGAAAGCATGTGCATGGTATTAATGGCAATTTAAGGTGTTGCAGAAAGTGTTTATCTGACACTGTGCTCATTCCTCAAAACCAGTGGTTGTGTTTAGTGGTTCAATTGGATTTTTGCTCTTCTCGATGGGCTTTAATTATAGTTCTGATGGAGGAGGCAGGAGCACAAACAGCATTAGAAAAAAAGGGGGACTGACAAAGATCAACAGAAAGCACTCGACCTGCTGTTACTGATGATTAACAGTACCCTGAAAACAACTTCTGACAGAACTCAAGGCTAACCGCAGGTCAAAGGTCCAGAAAGTGGGCCTTAACGATAAAATATTAAACGGCCAGTTCAAAATGCAAGCAGAATTTTCCATCATCGGTTGCACAATACAAGAACATTAGGATGTTCACTTTCATTTATGTGTGGTAGGCTACAGTATGTTCTGGCATGATTACACTGAGCTGTTTCATGTAACATAGTTCACCGTGGGTCAAGCGGGATATTGACTGTTTCATAGGTCATGTTTTTCCCTTTTCAGGCATCCTGTTGAATTCCTGTTGAAACCAAACTTCAGCATGACCAATGCAACATCCAAGATATGACAGCTGCAGGACTTTAGACCTTGGACAACACCATCTGAATGTCTGTAAATCATCTGCATGCTCTCTTTTCCTGGTCAGTTCCCAAACTTTTCTATTCTCACCATTCATTCCTAATTCTAATATCTGGTGGAGAGGGGGGAGTAAAGCCACCCAAGATCCCAGGACCTTAGTGTGGGAAAGGTTTGACCACCTTTGCTCACTCTATAGCTCTAACACCGTCGGTCCAGCTACTACTAAGCTCCAGGTCTCCAGTTTATCATCAGTGGTCAAAGACGAGAAGCACTTATGTCAACACAACTGTCGGCGCTAATCTTCACTGCGGGCTGCTGTGTCTGATATCAACAGGACATCGAGACACGTCTCGTTCACACCGCGCTCTAGCCACGGGAGAGTGATGGTACTCCTGAGCGGTCCGAGGAGCAGGTTTAGAGTTTCTCAGCTGCCACTCAAAGCACGCAGAGGCTCCACACGGAGGAGGAGGCGGCAGCACGCCTCCGTTCATCCGTCCATTCATCAGAATTAATCCGGACCTCCCGCTTTCCCCTAGCAGCCTGAGCAGAGGCGCGAGACGACACCACGAGCTGCTTCGGTCGGACGTCAACGTCGGTCGCGCGAGCGAGAAGGGGGGCAGCTGAGGAAGGGGAGAGAAAAAAGAGCCCGTCTGTCAGTGTGTGGCGTGTGGATGTAGGGGAAGAGAGGGGGAGAGAGGACCAGTACCGCCGCGCAACTCCCAGCATATTTCAGCATCCGACTGGACGCATTTCACCGGTGAGTGAAGACACGACACGTTCATTTTTAAGACAAACGGCCAAAGTGTACAGATATTAACCTAGTGCGACTGTATTAGCGCTTTCATGGCTGTTTAACCGGCAGGTCTAGCGAAGCCCATGCTGGGTGACCGTTTAGTTTATTAGCGAGAGGGGCATTTCTCACAGAGGCTGCCTTTAGCTTTCCTGCTTTTTTTTTTTGCTAATGTGTGAGCAAAAATGCTCACGCAGGGCTGCAAGCCTCCTCGCGCCGGCAAGCTTAAGGACAGCCGTGTTTGAGGAGCTAATGTAGGCTGTGAGATACGCGGGCCACGGGATTTTACGGAGGTGTGTGCGTGTCTGTGTGTTTGTGTCCCCCGAGAGGAGGCAGAGAAAAGCGTTTCCTCTGCTTTTTTAGGAGGACAAGTCGGTCTTGAAACGCGACCAAGGCACTATTTTGGAGGAAAAGAAAGACACCGGCCTCAATTGAGCTTGAACCGTGTCTCCCAGCCATCCTGTTGTCATGGTTACTGGCTCGAGGAGGCTGGGAGAACATGGCTGTCTCGCGCTGTGGTCTCTCGCTCTCTCTCTCTCCTTCACACACACATTCACGCACACACACACACACTGGGAGAAACAATAAGCCTCGTCTGTCTGGTGTTTGTTTGTGTCTTTTTAAGTGCGTTCGGGGGACTCGCTAGAAAAAACAATACTGGGCCAAACCTCTCAAATCAAGTGTATCCTATACATACAAGGGCAAAGGTGAGCTGTAACCATGAGACATTTACCTTGAAGAACATCACACTTACTCTAAATTCTTTCCATAATGCCTAAATACAGGGATATTACAGACACAGTGCAAAGACACTGCTGTGTCTTTGCTTCTTCAGGATGTGGGAGGCTTCTTTTTTAACAGGTGTTTGATAGCCGCTTATTTTTTATCCCCAAAAGCAAAGTCACTATTATCTTAATTATAGCCATTTACATGTCTAGTCTAGATCCATTGTAATTCATTTCCCCAATACAACTGTGGGCTCTTCCCAGGGAAACGTGTTGCTCGCTCTCCAGTGTATTAATTTCATACTCAAGGTGTCAGACATCCAGACACACTAGCACAGCAGCTTCACACCAAACTGACACCCCTTGTTGTCTTTTTCTTCTTTTTAAATCATCCCACTAATGACTTTATTAACAGATATGGAAAAAACACAAAACATTTTACGCATTCAGACCGTTGTTGTGTAAATATAGGGTTTCGGATATTAAACATATACGAAACACACTGAAATTCCAAAATGACAGCAACCTACGTTAGCACTTCATAGCACAGCCTGTGACTTATGGTGTCATTTCTCAACACTTACTATGCAAATCTTCAGAATTATCGGTAGGTAGAGTGGAATAAGGGTAGCAATTTGAGGTCTTAAAGGACATAAGAAACAAATTATACTGTAAGCAATTTGAAGTAGTGAGTAACGCCATGGTATTTTAGCGGAAAAGACAAACAATATTTACACATCTTGCACTGTAATTACACAGTACTTTTAGGGACTGTATTACTGAGTAGCCTAACCTCTTCTTACATGGTAGTTACAAAGTATATTTAGGGTTGTGCAATTCAGATTAGGTATTTTAAATTCAAAGCTTTAATGTAATTATTCACATGGAAAAATTCAAGGATAAATAATTCAAATTGATTGTCCCCAAATAATGCATAATTGCAATGTAAAATGGGGAGGTTAGGCTAATCAGTAATACAGCCCCTAAAATCTGTGAGTATATTTTTTTCTTCAATCCTTGAAAATTTGTTACCACCATTATTCTATATACTATATTCTATACCTTCTGTTAAGTATGTTTAAGTACTGGATATAACAGCCTAAATTCATAAATATTACACAATAGATTTAAGGAAATTACTCCATAGTATGTGAACTGTATTACGAAGTGCTTCCAAATCTATACTTTTCAAAATCACTCACATGTCACAAAGGTCTGTTATGCTTGCCTGTGTGTGTATAATAATGAGTGACTTTGTATGAGAAGGTGAAAGCACCCAGGGGAATAGGCCCAAAACAAGATAAATCACCACATTATTGTGAGCATGTATTTAGATGTAAGCAGTTAGAGTGACAAAATGTGAGCGGACAGTTGACCTTGACTGCACAGAAGTGACATATTGGGGTGATTTCAGGGAGCTGCCTGACTGTTATGCTCCACTGGGCTGGTCTAGCAAGTTTTAGGCTCTGTGGTAATGCTGGTGTGACTTGCAGCACAGACATGAATGCTAAGAAAATAGCCCTGGACTACTTCCAAGTCCACATTTTCCTGCCTGCTTTCCCATCCTCAGCTTATAAGCAGGAAATGATGACATTATTTTCTTCCTCTCTGCATCTGTGCTTGTAGCACAACAGCATTTTTGAAAGGTGACTCTGTGCTATGTGTGTGTGTGTGTGTGTGTGTGTGTGTGTGTGTGTGTGTGTGTGTGTGTGTGTGTGTGTGTGTGTGTGTGTATGAGGATAGGCTGCAGGGCCAGTGCTGCGCCCAGCCTACATATTATGAACAGGGTCAGTAGGTCATTTATAGTATAGGACTAGTCTTTCTGAGCATGTCTCACTGATAGTATAAGAGAGGAGAAGGGAAGAGCAGGGGAGGTTTGCCTTCCCTGTTCTTAGTATGCAGATCTAATATTATCTGTCAATGTTGAGCTGGCAGCTTCATGAATTAATTTTGATTACTAATTAGCTTGTAGAAAGTATTTAGAGGGCTGTCCCGGTGGTCTTAATGCTGCTCTGCGGTAGATTTTCTATTGAAAGCTAAAATAAAACTGCTGTACTGTTCCTTTTACATGTATAGCAACAGCTTATTTATTTTGATAGTATAATTTACATTTTAGAAAAATAGGGTGATCAACTTGATGTTAACTACTGTGGTGAAGCACCAGCATTGCATCCTTCACACCACTTGACAATGTTGTGGTGCTACCTTTTAGTAAGAAACGCTCACGGTGGAACGCAGCACAAACAAAAGAGCTGCATACAAATGCTTCTATATTAAATGAACGGGGGCAGCACTGTAAACGTAATGAGGTCAGGCAAGTTGAAAGTATCAATTGATGGCCTGCTCCAGCACCTAAAATCAGTGAAAGGTGGTGCAGCGATGCCCAACAGAGGTACAGGCAGGGCAGTGCTTCCAAAAAGATTTACTAGATAGAGAGATAGCTAGACAGAGATTAATGGATCAAGACGATTAAGTCTTCATAGAGCAGAACGCCAGTTTCTATAATATAAAGTTAAGGCTTGTACAATACTTATATCATATTGAAAACCAGCATCCTGATTTTCTTTCCTATTGTGTCGCTCTGTCATTTGTTAAACTCCCAGAGAATCCTGAGTAATCCTCTCCACTGCATCACATTACATTCAGTGACTGCCAATGAAATCTGGCCTGAGTGCAACACCACTTGAGGAGTGCTGTGCTTATAGGCACAAAAGTATCCTGTTTTTATGCATTTAAAGAATAAGAGAAACCAATTTTATACTTAAAGATCAGGTTAGCCTGTGAATATAACTGTATAATGTCTTTGATTGTGGACAAGGACTGTTAAGTCTGAGAAAATGGAAGCTATGGAGTTTGAAAGGCACTGCACATAAGTCTATTGCTGCAATCATTCAAAATGTCCAAATGGGAATTCATGCATTATTTCAGACTGTCTTCTCACTGGGGTTGAGTTGTATGTTAACATTAGCCAGCTGACCACTGTGAGTCCAAGAAACAGTCTTTGCTGATATGTCTGCCAAAGTGTGTGCAGCACAGACTCACCAGACTCTCAAATTTGGTATTATTTTTGCTATACCCTTTATATAACCAGTAAGACAAAATGAGACAAATTAGGGACACCTAACAAAATCTATCAAATTAGTAAATATAAAATTAGTGAGACACAGGAAAGAAGACCTAAGTCCCACCCACATATAAAGTGATTCACTTGGTCCAAATCGCTTTTCAATTATCAATCAGCTTGCAAGAGGATATTTCAAGCTCCCTTTGTGTAGGTAATGTATTTGTATAGTAATGTATCTCATATGTCATTCACCAGTATTGCTTTAGTTCCTCACTTCAAAGTAATTTGTGACCCTTGACTTTACATCAGTTATGTTGCCTGTTTTTGCTACACATGGTTGCATTTTATTGACATTATAACAGCACTTATCCGTACATTGGCAGGTTCCCATGGTGAATTCATTCATACATGATGAGAATCTCCATCAGAGCAATCTGTCAGTATCCTTGTATAACTCTCTGATCTTGCTCAACACAACAACAAAGAAGGGAACCCTTGGATGACCAGTAAATTAGAAAAATAGAACAAAAAAGGCACAAATATTAGCCAATCAAGTGGACTTCCATCCATCCATCTTCTTACTGCTTCAAACAGGGCACCTAGAGCTCATCCCAGCTCTCCCAGGGCAAGAGACAGGTTCCACCCTGGAAAGGCTACTAGTCTATCACTGAGCTAACACAACAGAGAGACAGACAACCATTCACACTTGCAGTCCCTCCTGTAGTCAATTTAGAACAACCAGTTACGATACAACCAGATACAAAAACTACTGTGTATAGCTATTAAAAATTGAATTGATTATATAATATTGTTAGTAATTTGTTTAGATATTAAATAAATGGGCGTTTGTTTTAAAAACACAAGTCAATGTGTCAATGTCTGTGTTTAATGTGATCTTGGGTTTGTCAGAATTTTGCTATGTTTTCAGTCATAAAGGCTTCCCTTTTAAATTAAAAGTTAGCACATGCACGAAGTTAAATAAATAAAGGCAATAATAATAATAATAAATCTAAAGCAGCGGCATCTTCAGCACCACTGTGAGCTTTGTGTTCCTGTAAGATCTTCTCAGCACTTTCCTTTCCGTTCTTATTATCTCAGTAGTGTTGCTTCTCTGCTGCTTATAGGGACCAGTCATGCTTATCACCAGAGACTCCCATTGGACTGCAGCTCTGTGTCTCAGGGATCAATAAATCACACCATGGTGTATGTCTATGTGCAGTCTTTGCAGTGTGTGTGTGTCACAAAAGCACATGCAGACAGATAGAGAGATATAAAAGGCACAAGAGGGAAGAAAAGAGCTATTTAATGGCAACTTGGTCTTTTATCCATCATTCTCACTGGATTGGTGGGTTATATGTTTAGGGGATGGCATGGTTTTAGATGTGTGTGCACGTGTTTGTGCATTGGTCACATGATTGGCAGGTTGTCTGATCACAATTAAAGGAAACTGATAACGGTTAAGAGCCCCAGTGTTCTGCTGACAAAAGTGGAATGCATGCATCCACCCTGATAGCCATTGTATATGTAGAGACACAAAGACTCAGAGACACACAGACACACACACACACACACCCTGTCTCTCTCTCATTGGCTGTGTTTTCGTCATCTGTCCATGTGGGGTGTCTGAGCACATCTGCTCTGTCTCTCCTCAGCAGCCGGGTTCATAGTGCTGCTCAGTTCCACTATCCTTCTTCCCTCCACCCCCTCCTTTGGATAAGACCCATTTACCTCAATTACTGCAAAATGAGTGGCAGAGAGTGCGGAGTTAGACTGTGAGATAGCAGAAAGCATAATGGTGAACAGATGAGGAAGACAGAGTGGGAGAAAAACAGAACACCGGAGACACGCAGAGAAGGAGAGACAGAGAATTCCCACTTCTCGTGTCTGGTTTCATAACTGCTCACTGCTTCCATTTATGGAAATTTTTCACTGCTTTATTTGTGTGTCTGTGCTTGTGCATGTGTGCATTTCGCTGCTTAATAATATGTGCAAATTCCACTTTGTGGAGTAGCATAAATACATGCAAATTGTTCATATGCCTCATACTTATACATGAATATGGAATCCATAAAGCCCCATTGGAAATGTGAGCACCCGAGTTTGGGAATACTCAAGCTCATTATAGTAGAGATTGGTCAGCAAATTCTCATCCAAAAATGTGATGGGGCCTAAGAAGCTTTCAGATTCATTACCAGTTTGTGAGATGCACTTTTCATAGTGTGCTGTAATGGAGTTTTAAATGTCTTGTT
>VVHJ01063173.1:63854-75491 GCA_015107715.1 Tylochromis polylepis | reverse complement strand
TTAAATGTCTTGTTTTTGAAAACTATGATGTTTTCATGGATGGAATTCTCTGAAACTATCTGGTGATTTATGAATAATTCAAACCACTCCCATAATCCTTCTAGTAAAAGACAAAAAAAAAAATGAGTCGGCCAGTCACCGATGGTGTATTCAGAAAGAATTTGTTTAGAAATCTGTCAGTCCTTTGAGATCATCGCAGCAGCAGTCAGAGAGAGGATGAGGATTAGAGGAGGCTACAGTAGCAGAGACACAATGCCTGCTTGTGCCTGTGTTTTGTTTTGTTCCGTTTTTAAAAGTTTACCTGCATTTCTTACTGCGACACAAAACTGTCTTTGCCTTTTCAGAATGAAATGCAACAAGCAAGATGCACTCTCATTTGTGCCTTTTAAATGTGTCTACAATAACATTCCCACAGTGAGAGCTCCAGCTTGTATTTGTGCGACAATATGGAAGACAAAGAAGTTTCTTTTTTGGGGGCTCTCCATAAATTCATCATCCTTTTGCAATTCTAATGAAACTGTTACTGGGCCTGTGGTGTCCTCATGCTCTGGGGGTAAGCCAAAGCGCTTCCAACATCACACTTGTAGATATAAATTTGGCTCACTTTCTAGCCTGCCATAAATTTGTCCTCTCTACTATGGTTCAGTTTTTTCTGCACAGTTTGGCAGAGAATTTTTCCCCTGAGAAACCAGAAATATGGATGTTCATTTCAGCCTAACAGGGCCCTTACCTACATCTGCATGCCATCAGAGGAAGCTATGAATTCCACTAAATATTTTACTGCAGTTGTGCTGCAATTCCCAAGCTGTGGATGATTCAGCAAAGCAGAGAACCAGTAGAGCATGAGCAGACAGACAGACAGGGCTGCTTCCTGGCTGCTCTTTTTATGACACTGACACATAGCACAACATAGCAATAAAAACATAATCAAATATTCTTGATCTTGGAAACAGCATTTGGCCCAATAAATAGCTGTTCTGGAGCTGGTCAGTATGATACAAACTCACTCAGCTGATGAAGCTTATCCAGCTGTCATGTCATAGATGTTCATATTTCAGTCTTTGTATTTTAAAGACTGAGCTTTGAAACTTGCTCGACTTTATGCGAAACTAAATATCCAAAGCCTAAACAAATTTACTTTATAATGAGAGAAAGACAATCAATATGAGAAGCTGGAACCAAATAAGCTTTGCTTAACAGTGACTAAGAAACGATTCATCATCATTTTTCATTTTTCTTAGTCACCATTTCACACCATCATTTCATCGAATCTCAAAAAAGATAAATGTATATTTTTTTACACTCACTAAGTCTCTCTCTATATAATTTATATAAGAAAAATACATCAGCAGCTGCATTATTCAACATTTTACAACCTGAACCATTTCTGAGAGCTGCTCATTAGCATTTGCCCTTAAACTTCTGAAAGGTTAGAAGAATATAAACAGAGGGCTAACAGATCAACAACAGACCTTTGAGTTCTATGATGCATTAACTGTATGTAAGCGATCATCAGTGATGAACCTAACACTATGCTATGAGAACATCTGATTGTTTTTTTTTTTTCAATAAAAATTGTTTTCCCAAGTCTTGACAATCAGTGGACAAAAAAAACCAAAAACCAAAATCAATCAGTCCCTGACCCTAACATAGGATTAGGAGTAGGGCCTAGAGGATGTGATTGGGGTTGTTACCGTTGATGACTTAGACCTCACAGGGTTAAGTGCAGTGAAGGCAGGAATCTCCATGGAGATCAAGAGGAACTAGTATTATAAGGAATCTGCTGGGAATCTCTGTGCCTGCCTGTGTTCCTGCCTTTCGTCGCCCTCCTTTCAGAACTGTTTTGGGATCATCTGGTGCAGAGGACATAATGTTCCAACATATACTGTATGTCTCGCTCCAACACTGGCTTGCACGCCTAAAAACATACATATGCACAGCTGCTGCTTTGTTAAGCGTGACCTCTGTGACTTGCAGAGAAAAGCGCTGAGGTCATAAGAGAAATAATCAAATGACTGCTGTGGTTCATGGTGGTCTTTCTATCTTTTTTCCCCTTCTTTTTCTCTGCAGAGGATACATCCACGTTTAAGGTATTATTTTCATCTTCTGTCTAAGTGGAGAGTCACCCCTCCCCCGCAGGGAAGGACACCATGACCCAGGAGGGGCAGGCTCTGCCCTCTCCCACCCCACCAGAGAACCAAGTGGAGCCCAGTACAAGCACCACCAGTACAAGCACCACCACTGACCCACCCAAAGAGACACATGACAAAACAGATGAGGACAAGTTGGATGCTGGGGCAAAGGATGAGACAGAGGAAGGAAAACAAGAAGAAGAGGTCAGGGAAAGTGAGGAGGGGGAAACACAGAGAGAAGTAGAAGGGATGGTGGACGTAGAAGGTGATAGAAGAGAAGGTGAGTTGAAAGAGGAGTGTGAAGATGGGGCCGGGGATGAGCATCAGCTGACAGAAGGAGAGGCGGAGGGGGAGAGGGAAGAGACGAAGGGGGGAGGATGTATAAATATGGAGGAAAGCTTATCGGGGGAGGAGACAACACATGAGGTGGAGGGGATGAAAGAGGAAGAGGAGGGGAAGGAAAATGAAGAAATTCACCCATGCACAGAAGAGGAGGCAACTAATTCTCAACAAGTTGGCCGGTTAGTGCACAAAATTGTATTTGAACCACTTTATGTGTCAAAGCAAGCAAGTATCATATTGCCTGTTAATCTGCATTACTAAAATGACAAACACAGCTTCCTTAACCTTATATTTTTATAATAACCTAAGAGTGTCACTTTTGGTCAGTGAGACCGTGTCTATGTTTTTTGCGGTTTGTGATTTGAATATTTTTTATGTTAAATTGTTTTATCTCTGTGGTTCCCTTTGTATATAATTAGCCTAATGTGCTTTACTCATATTTTACAAAATAAATAGTCAACAAGCCTCAACTAAATGAGCTGAAAAAATGGAAGAAAAATATTTAAAAAGCTAAGGGACCCAGCAACCATTTCCCAGCTCCCCAACTGTCCCAGAAAGACACTGGTGGAGGGCAGTCTGTAAAAAGCTCAACATGTAGAAGAAAAATGTGCCTGCTAATTAGCAGATTGTTATATGACAAGCAAAAACTGCTCAGAAAGATAAAGACAATACTGAAAGCAAAGTACATCTAACCTTTTTCTTTAAAAAAAATGGATGAAATAGCGATGCTTTGGTCAGTGAGTTCCCAGCTGTTCGTATTGTAGTAAATAGCACAGTGTTTTTAGATGAACAAAGATGAGTGATCTTTTTTGCATATGTGTATCCATTTTCATGTGTGTAGGTCACATGTTTTCTTTTCTTCCTGTTGATATAGATTGGCAAATGGTATAGCTGGGAATGATGATGAAGATGAAGCAGATGATGAGAATGAGGGGGGAGATGAGGGGGCGACACAAACACACTTGGACACTTTCAGCTCTAATTTTGAGACAACTGTAGAACATGCTGACACTGAAGTGGAGGAAGAGGAGGAGGAAGGGGAAGAGCTCGCAAAAGAAGGTGATGGCAGAGAAAACCACGACAGTTTCAGCTCGGCGTTTGAACAGATTGTCGAGCAGGTCGATGTTCAGGATGAAGAGGAGGAAGACGAGAGAGAGTTGGAGGAGGAGAGGGAGAAAAGTAGGGTGGACAACAAAGATGGTTTTAGCTCCACATTTGAGCGCATCGTGGAGTCTGCCCTGCTCAGGGGTGGGACCTGCTACAGCAGCCTGGACTCTCTGGATGTTCTGTCACTCACAGATGAGACAGACAGCTGCGTTAGCTTTGAGGCGCCACTGACGCCACTCATCCAACAGAGGGCACTGTTACAAGGTCCTGAACCTCTGGAGCTGGAGTTGGCAACAGTTCAGGAGCAAGAAGGGCCTGAGGCTGGACCAGATGCCCCAGGGGCTGAACTAGGAGCTGGAGCAGCGGCTGGAATCGGAGGAAGCCCGCTGAGGACCACCATACCTGGGAGCAGGTCAGAGTTTGTGTTGAGCCAGCCTGGACGCTGGGCCATTCCTAATGGCTATCACACAGATTGCCAGGGAGACATGACTAACTCTGTCAGGTAAGTTTTACTTTAGTCCCATGTGTGGAATAAATAACATTATTCTAAATGGATGAGTTTGGTTTAAAAAGTAAATATGACAATCCCTGAGAAAATATGGTGTAATACATTAAACAGTTTATATAAAATGGGGATGTTTTTGCATGGTGAGTGAGTTATTTTACACTTTCAATGTTAAACACAGTTTGATGAATATTTAAATGAATGATGACAGCTTCCAGGATATGTGGTAGTCGAAGCCTTGTGCAGATGTCTTACTCAAATGTAATTAACTTTATGTGAGCTTGGCTTAACCAGTAGGTGGCGTGAACAAGTGAAGCCCAGCTGTAGGTCCTTAGAGAGGGGGACAGGGAGGGCTGGTTAGGGATGACTGAGGTCTTTTCAAAAGACAGCAATTTTTCCACATATGCAAACTGAGACAATTCTATAAAATAGTAATCATGATGCAAGCAACAAATGTAGGCATGCGTTACTCAGCTTAAAATCTTCATAAAATAAAAGTAACTGAGTCTTTCAGTGTTCATGGCTGCACAGTTTTGTGCTCTCCAGCAAGAATGCTGCATTCACACAACAGACTTAAGCCAAACTGAGCAAACAAAAAGTTGCAATATAAGGGGGCTTTAACATTTTGATGGAGCCAATGGGACTGTTAAAACAGGACTGCTGCATTTGAAATAAGAGGAGCTGGTTGTGACTGAGTCTCTGGTAAATGTATACAGAGTTTATTCACCAGAGCCTCAGATTGTGGCTCGACTATCTGCTCTCTCCAACCTCTTTTGCTTAAAGGATACAGTAGAGAGCGATAACCTCAGTACTGTCAAATGACAGGTTTATGCATGACAGAAGACCTTTTGAACAGAAACGCAATTTGTAGGACGACTGTGGTGGTTTTCTATGGGAGGGTTACACTAGATAAGATCCATGGCAGCCTGTCAGCATAATGAATCACTTGTGTGAACAGGACAACTCCAATTCACAAACTCGTTGGGCTTTTTGACAAAGAGAACTAGTTTGGTTGTTGATGAAGATTACATTTTTGACATTTTGACCAATAACAGGTTGGGTTGGAACCTAAATATTGGTTCACTATGAAGGAAAGAAATCATGGTAATAATGCTTTTTTCTGTCTCTCTAATGTCACAGACATTAACTTGGTGGAGTTTTGCTATTGAAACTGTGATATATTTTATGATATTGATGTTCAAAGTTGGTTATAGAGAAAAACCATGCTGAACAAAAGCACAATTTTAGCCTTTAGACTGTAACAATTGGAGTGGGTGTAAAGTTGATTCGGTTGCAACTTTTAACAGAGCTTAGATGTGTTTTCCAGCCCTGAAAATGTCTTGTGGTTATGATTTTATGAAATGCTGAAAAAAAGCTAATTAAAAAGTGCCAAATTACCATCAACTCCGTGTACTTCAGGGACCTGTAACTATTATCATAATACACATATTTAAAATCAAAGCTTTATTTATCCAAATAATTAATCATTAAGGAAAATATGCTTGATATAAACTGAATGTATACAAATCAAGTAAATTTCATTTGACCAGATTCCATTAAATGTAATTTTTTACACTGTATTCATGTAACAAAATTACATGGAAATTTTACATGTAATATTGTTACATGAAGCCAGCCCTGGAGGGATTGTGGGGACACGGTAACAGCTGACATGACTTTCTTCCAATTAATTACCTTAATAGCAGTAAGACGGGTTGAAGGAGACAATGCAGAGCCACTGAAGGGGGGAAGCAGTAACGGGAACCATATGGCAAAAAGATGTAACTTGAACTTTGGCTATAGGTCTGCCTGGTTGGTGTGCACACAGTCCCAGTGGCTTGTTCACCAGCTCTTTCCACCCTTGCACAGTTCCTGCAGTTAGAAACATACTGGAATGCCAAATAGATGCACAGACCTCTGACATTATCTGCTCAGCTAACTGCTGGGATTTGCTCAGACTTGCTGGTATGACTTACAGGATGAATGAAGGATTTTGGATGTCAGTCCTGCTCTTCTTTTCTCCTCTCTTTTCCCAGTCTACAGATGTTGTACTTTAGGCACAGTCTTGCTTCCTGACCACCAGCGCCAAGCTGAATGAGCTATTGTTTATGTCATGACATCATCGTCTTCAACTTTCCTCGGCCCAGCAGGGTCTTAGAGTGAATGTGAGTGTGTATGTGTGTAAGTGGGTGATTATTGCTCCGTGCTAGCCAGCCTGCCAGACATTTGAGCACTTAAATCCGGAGTGGATACATCTGCTAGTCAGTCTTAAAGGGAAAGTTTAAGATTTAAAGATACTAACAGTATCCAATTATTTAGTTCTTGATATCCATTCAGATGACGTTTTTCAGGCTATTAAAAAGGGAATCTTTAAAACCATTAGGAATTCCAGTGCAAGTTTGTCTTTTAATATTCTCTAGATGGATCATGGATCCTGTGCTTCTGAATTCCTTCATGATAAATGAATTTCCTTGCCTTATATTTCTTCTCTCTCTGTGTCATTCTGTCATTCAGTGTCATTGTTTTCACCGTCTCACCTTCTGCCTCTCGAGTCATTTCTCCACTTGATCCATCTTATCTCATTATATCACATCTTAGTTCTAACACACACACATAGACACACATACCGTCCTCCTCCATTTCCCCTACACTGCTCTCCTACAACCATGTCTTATCTTTCATTCCTCTTGTCTGCCTGCTTCCTTTTTTTTCTGGTGGGTAGCCAGAGAATTGCCGTAGCTACACATTTTGGCACCTTGGGTGTCAGGGAGAACTTTCACTGCAGGGCTGAGCAGCTGCAGAGCAAAGAGTGAAAAATGACAAGTCATTCAGTCAGCTTGGCAGACATTTAGTTTCTTTTATAATCACCTTTGCCCATTATTTTTACTGAGATCAAGAATTTGTCTCATAAGAATGTGAAATTTAAAAAAATGGTGCTACTCATAGACTGTATAAGAAAATGGACAAAACGGCCACAATGATGTCACCTACTTATTAGTGAAGTCCCATGTTAAAGCCTAACGCTAAGAAGTTTGTCTGAGGCCTTCTTGGTGTTTTTAAAATTGGATTTCATGAGGAAGGAGGGGAAGTGACTGAGAAACCGAGGGATAACACACACTCATATGGTAGTAAATTGCTATTTACAGCAAGCCCATCCTAAAACTTACACTACTTGGACCATAATTTATAAAACTGAACATTATTTTGTATTCAGTATGATGTAAAAGTAATGACTGGTCTTTTTGGCATCATAGATCAAGAGAACAGGAGGACTGTTTTCCCCTGTGTGTCTATATGATTTGCAAACAAAGGAGATGCCCCCTGCTGGCCATTAGAAAGAATGCAGGTTTAAGAAACTTGCATGTTGGCTTCACTTTTCAGAGTTGTATTCTGCTCTGTATTTTTGTCTGTGATGTTACTTCCATGTAATTGTGTTTACTGTGTTTTTGCATTGCATTTTTCAGTTGTGTGACTTTGGATGTCATACTTCTGCTATGTACAAAAATGTATCAAAAAAACAGTCTGTAGCCATTTTGTGCTATAATTGTCACTGATAATGCCGACTTTTTTTTTCAGTTAGAGTCCCTCTTTTTCCTAAGTTTAGCATGTACAGTAATGGTAAAGGGTAATACACCCTCTGTCAATTCTTAGGTTTTACATACCAGGATATAATAAACAATCAGGTCTTAAAATTAGGTAAATACAACATCAGATGAACAACACATGACATATTACACCATGTAATTATTTATTTAACAAAACTAAGACAGAATGCAGAACCACAGAAGTGTTAAACTAAGTAGACCTCATGATTCAGTAGCTTGTAGAAACCCTTATTAGCAATAACTTGCAGATCATTGTCCAGTTACATGACCCAGTTTCAGCCAAGCACAATGACTGCAAGGTGCCCAGATCCTGTGGCTGCAAAAGAAGACCAAATAATCACCCCTCCACCACCATGCTTGACAGTTGGTATGAGGTGTTTTTGCTGATGTACTCTGTTTGGTTTTCTTCAGGGGTGGTGCTGTGCATTATGGCCACACATCTCCACACTGGTCTCATCTGTCCAAAAGACATTGTTCCAGAGGTTTTGTGGTTTGTTCAGATGCAAACCTAAACCATGCTGCCATGGTCATTTTAGAGAGAGGGGGCATTCTCCTGGCAGCCCTTCCAAACAAGCCATACTTGTTCAGTCTTTTTCTGATTGTGCTGTCAAAAACTTTAACATGTTACATACTAACTGAGGCCTGTTTCTCTGAGCATTGCACAGTTTGACCTTGGGGTGAATTTGCTGGGATATCAACTTCTGAGAAGATTGGCAACTACATGGAATGATTTCCACATGTGAATAATCTTTCTCATTGTAGAATGATGGCCTTAAATTGTTTGGAAATGGCCTTATAACCCTTCCCAGATTGGGTAGCAACAGTTGCTTCTCTGAGATCATTGCTGATGTCTTTCCTCCTTGGCATTGTGTTAACACATCCCTGAATGCTCCAGACCAGCAGACTGTAATAACATCTGCTTTTGTAGAGGCAGACACACTTTCTGATGATCAATTTATCAAGTGTTTGATTAGCAGTACATGGATACTACTTACCATCCTAATTCCAATAGAAGCAATAAGTATATATGTAGTTTGTAGTCATGCACTGCTTCTGCATTTTGGAACAAATTTGTTAAATAATTAATGATACAGTGTAATGTGTCATGTGGTGATGTTCATCTCAGATTGTATTTACCAAATCTTAGAACCTGATAAGAACCAGAATATTTTCATTATGTCTTTATACATAAAATCTTAGAACTGAAAGAGGGTGTACTTTTTTTTACATGACTGTAAGTCCATTTATTGTCTGGACTGTGTAGATTGTTCACACAAGTCTCAAATAAGGTAAAGTGTTTTTATAAATGTAATAAGCAAAGACACATGTTTTCTGACAGTGCCCTTTTTTTTGCTTGTATAAGCCCCTGGGTGCCTTATCTTCAGCTTCTCAAACCAGCTCCCACTACCACTACTTGCCATCTTTCACTACCTTTCCATATTTGCATGGAAGGTCTGCCACATTAAGTGATCCTCAAACCAATTCTCAAGAAGTGGAAATAAAACCCTCCAACAGTGAGTTCACAACAGTAATGACTAAATGATGACTTTCAAAGCTGAGTTGAGTTATTATTATTATAGATAAACTACTCAAAGTACAATAGATATTTAGTCATAAATGGGTCAGTAACTTAAAGGTAATGCTGTTTTAAGTATCAAATAATTCTAGTATTTGCAAAACAGTACATGTGGTCATTTGAAAATCAGTTTATCATCAAGGACCAAAAAGCTCATTCCCGTTTTAAAATATAACATTGTTTACAAGTAAAAGATCAGAAGTAACTTTCTGTTGTGTTTCCCAAATTTTTTGTTGCTTATACCCTACATCTTAATGAAATTTGCTTCATTAGGCTATGTCTGTCACTATAAACAGATGTTGTACTCCCTGGGCAAGTGGAAGTGACGAGGCTCCACTTTGAGAAAGCATACACTATCTTTTCAGTAGATGTACATCATCTACAAATGTAGCTATCCACATTTGCTCAAAACCACAAATACAAAAACCTTAATGTTGCATATTTGTATATTATATTCATACTAATCTAAATATTACAAATATGAAAGTCAGATGTTTGTTATCGCTTGTGATAGTGAGTGAATGTAAATGACAATACAGCTGAAGAGCCAGAGTGGCGTGTCTTTGCAGAAGAACACATTGGCATGCAGTGTGAAGCAGTTGGATCGGCATATGTATCTCAAAATGCTGCAGAAACTGTTACTGAGTCATACATCAGATGTACACATGTCTAACATGCTCTTCGTGAATGAAACTGAAAGGTTGTTACTCCACATTTTGCTTCAGTTATTCATACTACTAACTATTATTTTTACATATTTTTCAGCTTTTTTAACCATTGTTTTTGTTAATATAGCAATCAAACCAGATAGTCAAACTGATCAAATTGGCTGGCAAACCTTGTGCACTGGTGTAAACTCACAGCAGTTTGTATGCCACATACACCTCAATTTGATCTTAAGTGGGCTGGACCAGTATAATTATTGCCTAATAACCTCTTCAAAACACTTGCAAATTATTTACCTTTCTTTTAGTGTATTATTTAATAAACCATCCATAAAACTAATGATAAATGATTCAGAGGGACTTTGGTGCATCAAGATGGTTATAAAATGGCAAAAAAAGAAAAAAAAGAAAATTATATAGTAAATAGTGATAAAACAGGCACCTTTCTGTTATTAAATGGGAAGCAAACATTAAAAAACACCTAAAAAAACCCCGCCTAATTTTCTGCCTTTTAATGGCTTATCTTTTACTTACTTTAGTGTTGTATACTGAACCAAACTGACAAAATTAGTTAAAAGTCCCAAATGTATGCCCTCCTTCTTTGGAGTTTTCATGTTGTACAACACAAAATAGTGGGCTGAAATGGACCATTTATTGGACCATATGTTTGACATCCCTTCCCTAGTGCATATACAGCCTGTCCACAATTTATCCTTCAACCTTTGTAGTTGGAGCTTTGATGTGGTGCGAAGAAACCTAGTCTTACTCAGCCAAACCCTCTCTGCAGATATTCTTCCCACTGTTACTGTCTATTCTGACATCAGTGGGTGAAGATAGTGAACTGGGCAGCCGGCCACAGGAACAGGGAAAAAGTACAGCAGATACTGTAAGCATGCCAACCAGTACATGCAAATATGAGATGACAGTGCTCTTAGTCAGCAAACCTGGCTTTTAGTTTTGAGCTTGTACAGTTGTGTAGTTTTTCAGCCTGTCAGTCATTGGATCAGACAGTCAATCGCATCTTTTTTTGGTTACTTAGTCACTGTTACTTCACATGAGCTGTGTTTCTCTGTGCTCTGTGGGGACCATGAGTGAAGCTTAACCTTAATCCACAGAGGAGCCTAAAATCGCCATGAAAACACACTCTCTGTCGGTCAGTCTGTTTGTCTGTCCAGCAGCTTACTATAAAGCAGGCTATATCTACCCAGTGGAGCCAACTAGATGCAGGCTGATTATGTGATAATGCAAACTGCGCTGGAGCATCCATGCCCTCAAAACAAACAGACGCAGTGCAATACTCAAGAAAAAAGATCCAGTGTCTGGACATATATAAATGTGTTTGGCAAATGTTCTTTGGCTGAACATTTGCATGAATACATATGATTCCATTGTGTATGTGTATTCCTCCTGCTGGCTCACAAGCCTACCAGATCAAGCGGAGCAGATAAAAGCCAGGCAGTTTGTTTCCATTTCAGAGAAGTAGCTCTGCTGCATAGACTAACCTCTTTCATACACAGTGTCGAGTGCAGAAACGCACATACACATGGAAGACATGTGGGCCAGAAGCATACATTAAAAAAAACTGTGCTTAATGCTCGCACATTCTAGCTCACTCAGTGACGCAGATATGGGAGTTCTTTATATCCGTCTTTCATATTCTTAATCTTTTTTCTCTCTCTCTCTCCCCCCCCCCCCCCCCCCCCCA
>VVHJ01063173.1:2739-21909 GCA_015107715.1 Tylochromis polylepis | reverse complement strand
ATGGCTGCACGCGTTTCTTTGCAGGTCACCATGGTTAACAATGGAAGAACAATGATTTCAAGCATCACCCTCCTTTTAACATGTCAGGTCTGCCATTCTAACCCAATCAGCCTGACATAATGATCTCGAGCCTTGTGCTCGTCAACATTCTCACCTGAGTTAACAAGACGATTACTGAAATGGTCTCAGCAGGTCCTTTAATGACAGCAATGAAATGCAGTGGAAAGGTTTTTTTGGGATCAAGTTAATTTTCATGGCCAAGAAGGACTATGCAATTCATCTGATCACTCTTCATAACATTCTGGAGTGTATGCAAATTGCTCTTATAAAAACTTAAGCAGCAACGTTTCCAATTTCCAATATTTATGTGATTCTCAAAACTTTTGGCCACGACTGTACATATGACAATAAACGCTTTGAATCTTGGATCTCCATCGCACATGTCCACAGGGCATTTATACAAATCTGTGGGTGAAAATAAATCTGGTGTATGATATATCTGACAAAGCCTTAGGCTCTGTAAATGCCAACCAGCTCAGCAGACATGGCTCACTGTTTACAGGTAGACTGGGCTACTACTGTCTCAGTGGTGCATAAGCTGTGCGGCACCACACCAGGGGAAATGTGTTAGCGTGTGTGGCCGTACATGTGAGGAATTGGAGGAGAAGCGCGTTGGTGTATCGTGCATCTATGCATTTATCGTGGGGGAGGGAGGATGCGCGCTTATGACTGCATCTGTCCCATGTGCGTGAGTTTTCTTCGGAAAACAGGCTTGATTCTCTTCCTCCAGCAGCGCAAATCCGGCCTATTGATTAGCTTCCTTGCGGCTACGCTATCGATCCTTTGACTTCAGAGAGTGTGTGTGTGTGTGTGTGTGTGTGTGTGTGTGTGTGTGTGTGTGTGTGTGTGTGTGTGGCCTCTCACTTGTCCATCTCATCCCTTTTCCCCTTTTTGTTGCGTTATCTGTGTCTATTTCAGACACCCTCTGTGTGTCGCTTTCTCTTCTGTTTCTCTCTCTTTCTGTCTCTCTCACTGTCCTTGTCTCAACAGAGCATTATATCTCGCCACACACACACACACGCACACACGCATGCACGCACAGAGCAGTGCCAGTTAGCTGTTGCTGTTGCTGCTGTGCTGCAGATGCCCCAGTGTGCTGTCATTAGCAGAGAGATCTGGGGTTGCTATAAATTATGCACACTGAATAACAGAAGGCTGAGGATTTCTCCTCTCTGCTGCATGCGTGCGTGCGTGCCTGCGTGCGCATGTGTGTGTGCATGTGTGTGTGTGTTAAGGGCGTTGTATAGGTGCTTCTCTGCACTGACATTATCCTGATCAACTTTGCTCGCCAAGGTATGTGTATCAGCGCAATTCTGTGTGCCTCAGCTAACTCACAACTGTACAAATCCTGTACCTATCCTCCAGTTACTTAGTGTGTGTGTGTGTGGGTGTATGTGTGTGTGTCCTTGCTTGTGAATAATGTATCAGCACTCATCCTCTCCAGCAGTCAGCCTTAGTAGAAAACTCTGACACATGCCTTTTAAAGGGACCAGCCCAGTGCCACATGGCTCAGTTTGTGAATGAGAGAGGTTTTTGTGTAACCTCTCTCTCTCTCTCTCTCTCTCTCTCACACACACACACTGAAGTACACACATGCAGATGCACTGCACACACCACCCACACACTCATGCAGCTGCTGCTGCACACTCCCTCCTCACTGCATCAGTAAAGTGCCTGTTTCAGACAGGATGGATTTGGCCGATGCTCTCTCCATTTCGGTTGAGATTGTTTTTCCACAGAATTAGATTAGACATCAAATTCAAAATGGAATAATTAGAAATGTTTATGCCAAGGACTTGTCGGTTGGTATTGCAGATAAAATATTTAAAAATGACAAGTTTGCCACCGCCTCCATAAATCCGAGACATCTCATGTTTTCCTGGAAAGCCATTTTAATCTTTGGCATTCTCCTCCTTAAGTAGCCCTGCTGTGCCAGACTGTAAGGAGCTGGCATGCAGCCAGTGTAGCCTGATATTCGTGAAGTTGTAAAGTGACATATTCATCTGCTACTCAGAGTCACACTTACTGAGCAAGAATTCAGCTCTTTAAGATCCCAGGTGCTGTGTGGTGTATGTTGTTTGCTCAGCCTCAACATAAAAACAGGCATTACAGTGACTAAAAAGGGACAATGGATGCTTTGCAAACACTTCACAGAAAGGAAAGGGTTAAAACAAACCCTTTGGTTCTATATCAGGCTATCTTCAACACAGAAAGGTGGGCTATCTTTATCTCTCTTTGTTGTGGCGAGCTTTGATGGTGACAAGTAGAGCATCTTCATCTGTCTTCCAGATGTCCTCCTCTGCCTCTCTAGACGTTATCTCGTAACTATTATGGGATCATGGTAGACAGCGCCGCATGTATGATGTGTTTGTTTTGGCATCTTTTTGTGTTTCTGTATTGGGACAAGTTTGATCACGCAACATTTTTAAAGTCACATTTCACCTTTTATTTAACACAATGCTGGCAAAACATTCCCCAATTTAAACTTGATGTATTGGCTCTCTTCAATATATTGAGATTATTTTTATGATTTGGTCAATTATGTTACTATTTCAGCTGCTCCCAAGAATGAATTTGTCTAATTTTTATGTGAACTAAGGTGCTGATGAACAATAATATTTTTTTCTTAATGTGGTCCTAATACTCCTTCGTAACAGTTGCTAAACAGAATGGGTGAACTAATGATTTCCCTCTTACACTTGAAGGTTTATGGCTTCATTCTTTGTTTGAAATAAAGGCTCTGACCGTTTCATTTTGTGCTGGTCCTGTTTATAAGCTGCATGGTGGTGCAGAGGTTAGCACTGCTGCCCCATGGCATGGTGGTTCAATGTTTGAATTGTAGATGCAAGAAGGAGATAAAGCTTTGAGTGGTTAGGAAGACCAGAAAAATGCTGTGCTGTGCAAAAAACAAACAAAAAAACTTAAATGGATCCATTAAGGTTTATAACTAGTCTCCATACGATACAAAACAGAACTGCACAAAAACATAAGCCCTGTCATGGTCTCAATGTTTTTACTGCATGTACGCAAATATCCTGAGCCACATTGCGCACTCAAACTCCTCTGCTAAAGTAGTTGATTTACGGCAGATTAGGCACTGGAAGTGCTCTGCCAACGTCTTTTGGTAAAAATGAAAAGATCTTTGAGTTTATTTGCATATAGAACGAAGAAGTGAGATCCCAGTGAGATATGTGCTGAGATCCATTGTAATGCCAGGTGCAAAATTATGTACTCAGAGTTGAAAATGAATGTTAGCCTGTAAACAGTCACCAGGTTGCTTAAGGTTAGGGTTTACATAAATTTCCTTTTTTCTTTTTAAAATTTTCACTTGTTTGGCATATACGATTGAAAACCTTATAATGGAAGCACTTTAAAGCCAGAATAAGGGACATCTTGATATGTCTGTTTGCGTGTGGCTAAAACACAATGGTTCATCAATGATGGTGGTTGTTAAGAGGTTAATATAAATGTTGTCATCAGTGAAGCTCATGAAAAGGTATTTTCTAACAGCCAGATAGTCTATATGAAAAAACAAATCTTCAAAAATTAAATGAAATTATCAGTTTGGATTACTTCCTTTCTTGTATTTTTTGCTGTTAAAGTAAATTTACATATACATATTTATATCGCTAAAAAATAGTTGAGCACTTTTTAATCAGAGTATAGCATCGACTCGATTAAACTTCTTGGATATTGGTCAGTTCAGTAGCAGAGAGGGTTGTTAAGGGTTCAATTTCAACTGGTTTTGATGTTAATGAAATTAACTGCAGGTGCGTTAGAGGGGCAATAATGTGAGAACTCCCAAAACAGGAATGGTTTTACAGGTAGAGGCTACTGACATTTTTTTCTTCCCCATCTTTTCTGACTGTTTTTTTGTACTAGTTTTGCATTTGGCTAGGGTCAGTGTCACTACTAGCAGTGATACCTGGACCCTACAAAGGTTGTTAAGATAGTCCAACTCCTTCAGGATGGCACATCAATATGTACCATTGGCAGAAGGTTTGCTGTGTCTCCCAGCACAGTCTCAAGAGCATGGAGGAGATTCCAGGAAACATACAGTTACCGTAGGAGAGCTGGACTAGGCTGTAGAAGGTCCTTTACCCATCAGTAGGACCAGTATCTGCTCCTTTGTGCAAAGAGGAACCAATTACAACTACAAAATCACTGGTGTGAATGTCTCTGACTTCATGAGGGTGGCCTGAGGGCCCAGTGTCCTCTAGTGGGCCCTGTGCTCACTGCCTGGCACTGTGGAGCCTGACTGGCATTAGCCATAGAATACCAGGATTGGCAAGTCCACCACTGGTGCTCTGTGCTTTTCACAGATGAGAGCAGGTTCACCCTGAGCACATATGACAGACATGAAAGGGTCTGCAGAAGTCTTGAGAATGTTATGCTGCCTGTAACATCGTTCAGTGTGATCGATTTGGTGGTGGGTCAGTGGTCTGGAGAGGCATTTCCATGGAGGGACACAGACCTCTACAGGCTAGGGACTGCCCCAGGCACCCTGACTCCTGCTAGGTATCAGGATGAAATCCTTGGACCCATTGTCGGACCTTACAATGCCTGGCCTCATGTATTCAGTACTCAGAGTACTCAGGCAGTTCCTGGGGGAATTGATACCACTAACTGGCTCTCATGCTCTCTTGACCTAAATTGAATAGAACACCTCTGGGACTTTATGTTTTGTTCCAGGCTGCATCTCAGGCTGTTCAGGAGCTTAGTGATGCCCTGGTCCAGATCTGGGAGAGACCCCCTGGGACACCCTCCATCATCTTACTAGGAGCCCCAACAGTGCAAGGAAATTTTGGCAAAATGGACTAGCCTGCCTTAACATTTTATTTAATTTGATTTACAGGTGTCTTTGAATTTATCCCTCTGTAAGTTGATCATTTTCATTTCCATCAAACAATGTGGCATCCTTTCATTCCTAACACATGACCCAGTCCATATCAGTGTAGATATCCAGCATGAACCCCCCATTGAGACCTGATGCTTTTTCAAACTGTTCCTTTACTTTGTTTTGAGCAGTATGATTAGGAAACTAATCACAGTCTGCAAGATAGAAAAAATGCACATAATATATTCTGTTTATTCTCAGTGTGGTTTGCAATCTAGGTACCTTTATCTGCTTCACCTTCAGTAAGGTCCACTGTCTGTCTTTGTTAGTGTTTTGCTGCCTGTTGGACCATCAGTGTGTTGCTCACCAGTATTTATACAACACTGTTATAACCATGATTTAAAATAAGAGAAGTGGCCAAGGTAGAATGTGTTTGACTAAAATAGGAAGGCTGAGACAGAGAATACTTCATCTGTCCTCCTGTTCCCCACACTGTTCAGACTTTCATAAATTATTACTAAAGACTGATAGTTTTGATTAATTTTACAGTAGCTTACAATTGTAACACCTCCCCATCCACCCGCACACACTCTCTTCTGACCACGGCTAGAAAAAAGTAAAATGTCAAATAAAAGCGCATTTTAATCCAGACCAACGTCACACCCCCTTTGTTATATACTCCATAGATGCGTTAGGTTTATGGATACGGTGTCAAACAGAGGCTCTTATTGACCAAAACACACTTTGGGAGTGAGACACAGACTGTCACTTAAGCAGGCACTAAATGTTCGCTCTCTCTCCCATGAAAGTTGGACTCCATCACAATAAATCTCTTGTGGTGCTTCTGTCTTTGGTACGAAGCATCACAGGCTGACCGGCTGATTAAAGACCACACAGTGATCAGTTTACTGCAGTTACATTACAGGGTTCATGGGATTCGGCTTCAAATGCTACAACCGGTTCCTCTCACTGCTGTTTGGTGTTGCCAACAAGCAAAGATGCCAAGTGAAGATTTAATCCTCAATAAACCTTTGTCAGTTGAGTGCAAAGCGTTAATTTTATTTGAAATGCAAGTGGGACATCCCTGAACAGTAGTGCCAGTCAAACAAAAGACCAGTGAGTCATTCATTTTTTTAAATCAAATCTTGCATGTAATTTACTGCCATGTGTTCACACATAAAAGAGACATTTCTGTTCAAGTAAACTGACAGAAATACATCAAACTCAAATACACAAACTCTATGTAAAGCCATCACCTCTAAATAAGTTACTTCTCTAAACAATAGCTTGCTGTTATGTCTCTTTTGCATGCACATGTATTAGAACAAAACATCTTTCACAATCAAACAACACAGACAAAAAACATTGTTAATGTTTTGCTCAAAGCGTGTTTCATTGAAATACAGGCTTTCCACTTTTTCCACAGTTCCATCTACTCAAACATGTTTTGTTCCTTGATGTTGCATGTGATGGCATCATTTGATCTCATCAATCAGTGCTAGGGTGACCAGGTGTCCTGCTTTATGTGGGACTGCATGACATTTTTATCCCATGTCCAACATGGAGACAATGCCCCGCATTTTGTTTGGCTCTGGTTACAAAAAGTCGAGACATGCTTATTGTATTTATTTACTTGGAGAGTTGTATTTTACATGACAGGGTGAACCTGATACTTCATACTTTACTGTTTGAAAGTAGCTGTAGTAAAATATCAAAACTAACCCTCAGCATTAAAACACTTCCCATATGGTTTGTTGGGATCCGACATAGACTATATAAAAGATAAAAGATGGCTTCCAGGTATGACTAGTGAAAGTGTTTCAAACTTGCATTCTTTTTAATGGCCAGCAGGGGGCAACTCCTCTGATTGCAAAAAAAAAAGAGCTCCGATTGTATAGCAGTCTACTGAAAAACAGCGCTCCCAATGACATTATGGCCTCAAATGGTAGTTACAGGTCATAATAAAAAATCTACCTCATTTTATACATTTCTGGTCTTTCTAAGAGTTGGAAAGGAGGATGAACAGAGCATGCTCACTGGCTAATGAGCTGTCAGTCACATCGTCACAGTGCCGTGAGTTTAACAGTCCGACCTACCTCCGGTTTCAAAGCAGCAAGATAGTCAGCTCAAGGCTTCATAATGGGACTTCACAACCCAGTTTTTATAAATGGACTGATACTATATCAGTCCATTTATAAAATCAGTCCATCAGTCCGCTATATATATTTTCCTTTGTGTATATATATATATATAGCGCTTTTCTACTCTAACTCAGCACTTAAAGGGCGTTTTACTACAAGCCTTTGTCACCCAGTCACACACATTATATATCTAAGCACCTTGTCTTGTCATACATACTCAGATGGATGCACTGGGGCGAATTCGGGGTTAAGCATCTTGCCCAAGGACACTTTGACATGCAGACTGGAGTAGTTGGGGATTGACCCGCTGACTTCCCAATTGGTAGACTACTTCCTGAGCCATAGCTGCCCCACAAGTACAGTCTGTGGGAGTGGATCACACTAATCACAAGACATGTGTAAGCTTATAAGTGTGCATATATACAGTTCTGAGGTGCCACAATAATGCAAATTATTCATCTTGTATCAGAGAGAGAGAAAAAAAGTTAAACGGAGTTGAATCAGACTTGCCTTTGGTCCATTTTTGACTTGTGTACATACCTACAGCTGTTTTCACACGTGCACACGGATAATTCTGGAACTGTCACGTTTGGACTGTGGAGTTTCCACAGTTAGCTTTTCACACATGTACATCTGCCACCATCTTTGCTGCTGCTGAATTCTCTTATAGATTTCAGTTCAGGATTCTTCGAGCACCTTGTTTCTCTAATGTGTCTAAACTTGACCCCAAGCCATGGAGCCCAGTGATGCTTGTCCTGAGATAACACACACACTGCACAGTAACTGCTAATATCAGAATGATCAAACCTGTCATACAAAATAATAAGTTTAATAAGTTTACAGTTTAGGTTTCCATTTCACTGGTTGTCTTATTCCTAGCAGTATCGGTGCTTCCTGAGATCTCAGCACCTAAAAATCAATCTTTCAGCTTATAGCCAGAGGGGAGTTTGTGGAGGTCTCACAGTTTGGTAAGGATATCGGCTGTAGCATTTCGAAACAGCTATAGAAGTCTGACCACCTTTTTGTCCCTCCACACAATAACTATTAACCTCTTTTTGTCCTTATTTCTCATTTTATGTCATGTGCTCACTTATCGTTAATGTAACAGGAGCTTTGCGGGGTTTCTGATCATGAAGTAGAGCTGTGTGCTATATGTGTGACAGTGCAAACCAGTGCTGTAAGGAACATAATTGCAGAATAAACCCAAAAAAATTTTTTAAAAAGTGAGCAAGAACAGAAAATTGGGGTATACCGTGAGAATGAACTCTCTATCTTTGTTTTGCTTTTATGTTTGGTATGTTTGGTCGGCCAACAGGACATCTTTCTTCTATAGAATCTTTAGCTCCTTATGGAGGACGGATGTGATCAATGCTTCAATCCCCTTATCAGGAGAATTGTGTCTGTTAGTCTGCTTTACAAGCCTGCAGTTAATGATGTGTGTGAGTGGGGGTGGATGGGTGGGTTGGTTGGTGGTTGGAAGGAGAGGTGAGAAATGGTGGGATGAGGGGTGAAGGATAAGAAGGAGAGGAGGGGAAAACAGAAGGATGGATGAAAACAAGAATGGATGAAGAGGCACGAGAGAGGAGAGGGGAAGATGGACAGATGAAAAGAGGGGAAAGGTGAGAGAAAGAATAGAAAATGTTTGGGGAGGGGAAAAAAAGGAAATGGGGGAAAGATAAATTGAGGACAGGTGGGGAGCAGAATGACTTGCACATGACTCCAAGCCCAGAGAAAAAGAGGAGGAGGAGGAGGAGAAAGGAGAGAATAGCTTTTCCCCACCGTTCTGCCCGCGAGCCCTTCATTAACTATTCATTATAAACTCTATCTATCTATCTATCTATCTATCTATCTATCTATCTATCTATCTATCTATCTATCTATCTATCTATCTATCCCCTTCATTTTCTTTGGTTCTCTCAGTCAAACCTTCTCCCTGAATCTTCCTCTCCTTCTCCCTGGCTTTCTCACACCCACTCTCTTCTCTTTCCATCTCTTACAAAAGGCTTGACTGTACATCTAGAGCAGAAGACAGCCTCGTTCTCCTTCTCCCTCCCTCCCTCTCTCTCTGTTACTCTGTGTGTTTGTGGGGGGAAAAAAAATCCGGATTTCTGTTGACTCTGAAGGATGTATTTATACCTAAACAGATCTCGCTGCAGTCAACAGAACAATGAACACCACCACCAGAGATAATCGGCAAGGTCAAGTCAGCATGTGTGGGTAAGCATGATGTTCATGTGATGGCAAAAAAAAAACGGGCTGAAAGGCGAGGAAGACTATGATTTATTGACAATCGCTCTCACTAACCATGCGCGCACATCCAACTCAGAATCATTTTTGTCATTAAATGTGCACGTGACAGACAAGAGCCCACACACAAAAACACATACAAAGGTTGGCTTTGGCATTGCCGCTGTGCAGAGGTTAGCCAGCTGTATAAAGGCCTGTTGTGGCTGCTATCATTCAACAACCACCTCTTTTTTTTCTCGCTCTCTCTCTCACACACACACATTCTCAGTCTCTTACTCTTACTCAATCTTATTTTCTTCTTTCTTGCTGGCTAACATCCCCCCCCCCCCTCTCCTGCTCCCTCCCTGGTTTCCATGGTGACAGCTGTGCGCTGCAGAAATCACACTGATCTGAGAATGAGATAGAAGGAGCTTCTCTCTTTTGTACATGAACACACGAGCACACACGCATCAGCTTCCTCGCCACATGTCATTTTATGAATGTACTCTATGTCTTCCCTCACCATCTCATCAGCTGACACACACACACACACACACACACACACACACACACACACAGCCCATGTGTGCAGTCATGCTGCTGGCCATAACTTCCCAGGGTGCCATACCTGCCTGCGAACACACCTAATTGGTTTGGCTTCCATATCACTCTTTGTTATTGGATCATGCTTAGCAAGAAATTAGATCAATTTTGTTGATGCCTGCTTCTCTGAACGGACAGAGGGAGAAAGGGAGGGAGGGAGAGCATCAGCTGACCTTGAAAGAAGAACCTCATGATGGACGGCTGATTGGAGCGGTGTCACGTGTGATTGGACAGCCGAGCGGGCCGGTCACAGGCTATTGGCCAGGCGCTGCTGTCCGTTTGTGCTCTCCCCTAGTACCACTACCACCCCTTCATGCTCCCACTGAGGAATTCTCCCATCACTCAGTGATACAGAAGGCTTGGGTCAGCAACTAAAAGCGCATGTGTGCGCGCGCACACACACACACACACGCGCGCACACACAATCACACGTATCCATCAGTGCTGAGCATCATGTATGCACATATATGCAGAGAGCTGTGGAAACATTCTGTGTCAGTGTGTAAATTGCAGCTGCAGAATTAGACTTGCTATGGCCTGCTCGGTGCCTGTGCTGTGTGGGATGTGTGAATCTACTCTAATTGTGTTCGTGCACATGAATTTCAGAGTCACTCTGTCTTTTTGTGCATAGCTGTTGTGCGGGCTTAGCTTTTGTTAATGTTCAAGAATAATTCTTTATCAGATTGCCTCTCAACCTCTAAGCTAACATCACCAAACAAACTCGATTTGGATTTTACTTCAGTTTCATCCGCAGGGTTTTTTTTTTCAGTGGTTGTTAGGAAGCACTGCTGCCAAAAATAGGCAAGATCTTGGAGGAGGATCTGACGGGGCCCACAGGATTTATTAGCTCACTTGGATGTTTTACAGTTTGTTCACTGATTATTTTACAGGTAAAAACTCACAAAGACATAGTCAGAAATGATTTCCACATCTTAGTGTATTATGGACTTTTATAGGCAATGTCTTAGTGTCTATAAACACATATCTGCATATGAATATGTAGAATCTGCAATTAGGGGACAGCTCAATTCAGTCTAAGTTTATATCAACTCTATTTATATAGCACCAGATCTTTAAGGTAAAGGCCCTACAATAATGCAGAGAAAATCCCAACAATCAGACGACCCCCTATGAGGAAGCGCTTGGCAACAGTGGGAAGAAAAAACTCCCTGTTAACAGGAAGAAACTCCAGCAGAACCAGGCTCAGGGAGGGGCGGCCATCTGCTGGAACTGGTTGGGGGTGAGGGGGAGGGAGACAGGACAAACAACAAGACACAGACGAGATTTTTGGTATCAGAAGCTGTTTGAGATGGTGGTATTGACCACTCGTGTTTGAGCAGGCTTTGGTTGAATGCAGGTAAACAATCTATATGGAGAACAAAGGAGGGCTGGTGCATTTGCATTTCTGAAAACATCAGCTTGTATCGTTTGTAAACCTTTTTAAATGTATCTGGATTTATAAATAAAGATCAGCATGTGAAATATGAAGCACTGGCCTTGATTTCCCCGGGCTACAGTGGAAGCTCTGGCATACTGACCACTGTCTGCACAGGCTAAGTAATTAGACAACAGCCAACGATGGATTCCTGGGTTATAACTGATAATAATCTTCTTCAATGTCTGCATGTGTCTCCCCTCGAAACCATCTCCATCACCAACCAACTCCAAGTTGATCCAAGTCTATCTGATGTGTCTATTTCTTCTTTCAGTGGTTTGTTTTTAAAGAGTTACATTTTTTAATAAAGCTCTAATCTCTGAAATAACACACTGGGAAGTCTTGGGTGTTTCTAGGAAGTGTCTAGTGTCCCCTTTGCGCTGTCTTTGTTTTTGGTAATTAATGGAGTGAAAATGAAGCCAATGAGGCGGGATAGAAATATTTACTGAATTACTTATTTAACATATCATCTGTCTAACATCTGACTGTACCCTACAGGTGTGAGTGTGTTTCTGCCATTGAGAGAGAGTTTTAAGGCTTAATGGAGAACCTTTTGCAGTTTAATTCCTCTTCCTCAGCATTGGGGATGGAGTTTTTGATCATCAAGTAGTAGTAGAGTTTGAGGCAAGCTTTACATGAGCAGCCATTCAAACATAAGAGAATAAACCTACATAGGAATCTATTTCACATTTCTGAATTAATCAGCACATCTAAAAACAAATTTGAATTTGCTTTCAAGTTATTGCACTCATAGCTCTTTAAAATCACCCTTCAATAATCACACATAAGAACATTTTTAATTTTCTGCTGTATTGCTCATATTCACTGGATCCAGCTTCAGTTTGTCAGCTGTTTTGAAGGACAAACTCCAAAAGCATGTTTGAGTACCCAGAGCGACTCGAAGGATTACCATAAATGCTTTAAAAATGGGTTAAAAATCGTAAAGGGAATTTATGATAATTCAGTGAAACCGACACCGTCACAGTCATAAATGTGGATGTCACCTCCATGAAGGGTGATTTCTTTCTGGTTTTTTAGCTAGCATTCTCTGGATGACAAAACCTCTGTGTTGCCCAAGGAGGGCGTCCCACAGAGGGACGAGCTCATTGGTAACCAGGCTCACCTCTAATTGCTGCTCCAGGCCAAACTCCACGACTCATTTCCAGACTTAGCTCCACATAAAGCCATGCAGTCTCGCCAGGTGACCAGCCATATATGAATGGTTGTTAGGTGGAATTGCAGCAGCTATATGCATCTTGAAAAATAGCCCAGAAGTGACATGGTAGAAAGTACGCAAGTAGAAATATGTGTCAGCAATGTCCAGACCAGATCATTTTGCTTCTTTGAATAGTAGCAGATTTTTTGTCTATTGTGGTGTGGGTTTGGATTTGAAACTAATGACTGATTATTATATCCAGCTGGATATTTTTTAAAGAAAATATTGTTTTTAAAATATCTGCCTAAATATTTATTAGATTCAAGGTCAAATGTAGATGCCATTGAAACATGTCATTGCATGCATGTATACAGCAGATATAGGTAACATACATTGATGTGATTAGATAATTATGATGTCATTGACTATAAACAGCCCTCATTTCCTTCCCGTGGGTTATCTGGCTGAGGAAAAACAGCAGTTGCTTGAAATGTTGCTAATGAAGTTAAATGCAGCTGTGACTTCTGTGTGCAGGTACTCTTTGAAGTACAATAGAATTTAATAGCAGGAAATATTGCAGCTGATTCTAAGTAGACTTGCTATCCTGGAGCTGGGGTGAGCAATCATACAGGAGGAAATACAAGCTTTAAAAAATTGTCTCTTCTGCTCCAGTCTTCTCTCCTAGAAATTATGTTTTTATATGACTAATTTGTAACGTAGGAGGGAGGAAACAAACTGCTACCTGAGTGATGTTTGCTGGCAATTTTTCCAGGCAAGAAAGTGTCACGTTCTCGTGATTGGCATACAAAAGATACGACTTTGAGTCCCACGTGTAACTATGTTTAATTTGAGCCTGAAAAAAGAAGCCTTGATTAGGATGAAGGAACGTTTGTTGTTCTGGTTAAATATTGAAAAATGAAACATGCTTTTATCCTTCAAGTCACCACTGACTGTTTCAATATTTAACACGATCTTTCCGTTTTGAGTGTCTAAAGTAAAATACATTTGATTACCAGATAGTCAGCATGACTGCACCATATGTTTTCCAAGCTGCATGCCATAACAACCTAAAAATGAGGTAGGTTTTTTTTTTGTTTTGACTTTGAACACCTATTGTATACTCATGCACTGAAAAAAGATAACTGATGGAACAACTTAATTATATTATGTCAACTCGTAACACAGAATTTAATTAAGTTATTTAAATGAACTTAAGTTAACAAGTTAGATTGACCCGACAGATTTAATTTACACACCATGCACGATAAATTGAAACTTAACTTGTGGGGTTTCACTTAAATAAAAATAGTAAGTTAAGGGAACAGGTTGCACTTTCAAGTTGACAGAAACCCCAAAAGTATACCACAGTCACTAAAGAAGAGAATAGTGAGAATCATTTAAAATATTGCATTACCTAAACTACAACTCAAACACATTTTTACTCTTTCATTCCTTTTGTCCTTGTAAAACTATCAGGTCTATATCAGGTATCTATCAGGTCTAACTATAAACTATGGGCAGTTGAAGTGACCATTTTTAGATGAAGGGAAGACTGCTAAGTTAGTAGCTAATGCTAGCAAGTTTGGCTAGTAGCTGCAAACGTAAACTGTGTGTGTAGAAAATACAGATATATATATCTGCTAATTAGTGCTAAAATACTAGAATTTCACTCACCAAAACTAAAACACAAACTTCTTGGTTGGTCTAGACCACAGCAAGCAATATTGTTAGTCAGACAGTCCATTAAAAATGCTGCAAAAGCACCAACCAAACAGACACACAGCAAAGTCTAGTTGTAACCAGTAACCAGATGGATGAGTATTTATAGAGGTTAAAACTAGACCAGGCTGTAAATATGCTAGTTTAACATGGAAGTCTGTGGCGACTGACTCCCTTTTGGAGCCAGCCTCAAGCAGGACCTAGAGGGACTGCAGATTTTGCCACTTAATTTTTCAGCTCCAGAGGTTGCTCCTTTGGGTAAACCTGGGACACAGTTTCAGTCATAGACAACTGTGGACACCACAGACGAGCAGTTGTTCTAATTCAGCTGTTTTATAGTCTGCTTGGAGGATGAGCGCATACTTGATGCTCTTGTAGTCAGCTATAAGATTGTGTACGGCCTCTGCTGATGAAGATCACCCCGATCCAAGCAGACCCTGACATTAGGGTCAGGGTTAGGGAAATTGCTGTATTAAATTATACAGCTTTATTATACCAAGCTGTAAGTAAGATTAGATGTTTCCTCTTTTATCCAGTATCAGGCTCTGCTAGGCTATATAGTAAGAGTGGTAATGTTTTTCTCGTCAGCTCCCAACAAGTAGAAGCTTTTTTTTTCTTTTGCAGTGGCCATCTTGTAGACCACAAGTATTGAATAATATTAGTTTAAAAGAAACTTGTTATCTCTTTCAAAAAGTCATAGCATCACTACCTACCGAGAAACATTTACACACTTTTGCAATTTCCTTGTCTTACATGGGGCAGCGTGGTGGTATGGTGGTTAGTGCTGTTCCCTCATAATAGGAAGGTCCACCATGTTGCTGGGTTTTTCTCCCCATGTCTGTGTGGGTTCTCCTTGGGTACTCTGGCTCCTGCCCAGAGACATGTGGGGTTAGGTTGACTGGTATTTCTAAATGGCCCATACATGTGAATGGTTGTCCTTCTCTCTGTGTTAGACTGACAGCCTGTCCAGGTTATATCACACCTCTATCCCTACGGCAGCTTAAATAGGCTCCAGCCCTCTGCTGTGACCTGAATTGGATAAACAGAAGAAGATACATGTTTGTTATATTGTCCAGAGGAAATGTAGCCCACTGATCTCTGAATGTACTTACTTTAGCTCATTGCACAGCGAGTTGATGTTAGCATCTCCTCTGCCACATAACCAGCAACCCTCAGAGTTGCAGAGCTAAAAGGTGTGGCTGCTGAGCTATAGCACCAGTTTCTCAGGGGATCTCACCAGTGTTGTGGAGCCTGCAGGTGTTTTTTTTCAAAATGTAAAGTAAAGCTCCTTAGCAGCTGACAGACACTTATTGTCACCTCCATACAAAAATAATGTCTATACTTCCATAATGTGAAGGTTGACCTCCCTTCCATCAAGCTAGCTGACCTGCCTGACACAACAGTAGGACCGGATATATTCCATTAGTACACAGTAGAGTGTCAAAGAGTCAGAGGGGGACAGAAACATGGACATACGTCAAAGATACAGGATTTCTTATTTGAAAAGTAACTTGATATCTGACTGCAAGGCTAATCCAAGTACTCTACTGTGTTACTTTATAAGACATTACACTGCTGACAGCACAGTGCATGGAAGCTGCGTGGTGCTCCTGTAAATGTGATTGAACTGAGCACTTTGAGGTAGTTTGGAGGGATTGATTAACAGACTGATAGAAGGATTGACAGTTATTTAACACCGGATGTATGGACAAACTGGCTGTCCTCTCCTTCTCCTCCTGTGTGTCTTAACCTCCTACTCGCATGTGCGTATTGCCAAGCTTTAGAAAAATATTCTAATCTGCAGAGACCTAAATTTCATTTTAACACCTCACTCCCGTTTCTCCCACACATATTTCAAATGAACTCTGTGGTTTCTGAGAAGTCACAGTCATCTTTTCTGTCTGTTTTTTTCCAGCGCTGCCTTGCCACAGTGAAATGATGCATGTAAAAAACTGCAGAGTGTGTGGAGTAAATCTGTAGTGCTGTAGTGCAACACCTTGACTCCTCCAGACTTCAGTATGTGCTCTTACCAGTGATGCTGACGTCTTTATATTTACTTTTTAAAAGAGAAAGGAAAATCAATATATTTGCAAGACTTTTTTTTAGACATTGTGCTGCATTATTTGTGTCCTCCTGATGTGTTTTCGTTCTGTTGTTTGGTGGCATTTCTAGTTAATTTACTCTTGATTATTTCTAATGTATTTACTGACTGTGAAGCACTTTGTAACTTGCTTTTGAAAAGTGCAATACAAACAAAGATTATTATTCTCAGAGGTATTTTGTCATTGTGAAACTAAATGTCAGATTCGTACTGCTGGAATTGGCCTAATGTCGCCCCTCCCACAATGAAATCTCATCTCTTTTCCACATGTGGTATATTGTCATTAGATTACAGCTCCCTTGATTTCCGCATCGTCTCCTGCAAAATATCCAGAGCAAAATGCAGGACAAAAACAGCAACCAGGCTGCTCAGTGCCCTATAGAAAACAATTTGTCATGACCAGAGACTTTTTATGCATTTTTGCCGACATAATAAAGCATCCTAGTAACATAAGTTACAGGGAAAGTTTCACTTTAGCTCATGCTAATAACTTAAAACAGACCTATTTAAAATTTAAGTAATCATGTGTGACACATTAAATATTAATAAATATTATAATTAAGACTGACAGAAACAGAAGTCAGATAAAGTTTAAAAAGCTTTAAGAAAAGTAATATAAAGGCGATGTTGCTGTAACCTTCCCTTAAAAAGTTGCTTGTTCAACAGTTACTATTAGAAAAAAAATGTTAGATTGATTATCTACATACAGTGGTGTGAAAAAGTGTTTGCCCCATTCCCGATTTCCTATTTTTTGTGTGTTTGTCACACTTAAATGCTTCAGATCATCAAACAAATTTAAATATTTGACAAAGAAAACACAAGTGAACACAAAATGCAGTTTCCAAATGAAAGTGCCAGACATGATGCCGCGATCCAAGGACAGTGAGAGCCATTATCCACAAATGGTGAAAACATGGAACAGTGGTGAACGTTTCCAGGAGTGCCCAGCCAATCAAAATTACTCCAAGAGTGGAACGACAAGTCATCCAAGAGGTCACAAAAGACCCCAGAGCAACATCCAAAGAACTCCAGGCCTCACTTGCCTCAGTTAAGGTGAGTGTTCATGACTCCACCATAAGAAAGAGACTGGGCAAAAGTGGCCTGCATGGCAGAGTTCCAAGGTGAAAACCACTGCTACTCTGTGGCCTGATGAGACAAAAGCCAAACTTTTTGGAAGGTGTGTGTCCCATTGCATCTGGCATAAAAGTAACATGGGAACATCATACCAACAGTAATATATGGTGGTGGTAGTGTGATGTCTGGGACTGTTTTGCTGCCTCAGGACCTGGAAGACTTGCTGTGGTAAATGGAACCATGAATTCTGCTGTCTACCAAAACATCCTGAAGGAGAATGTCCGGCCATCTGTTTGTGACCTAAAGCTGAAGCGCACTTGGGTTCTGCAGCAGGATAATGATCCAAAACACACCAGCACACACCTCTGAATGGCTTAAAAAACAAAATGAAGACTTTGGAGCGGCCTAGTCAAAGTCCTGACCTGAATCCAATTGAGATGCTGTGGTATGTCCTTAAAAAGGTACTTCATGCTCGAAAACCCTCCAATGTGGCTGAATTACAGTACTGCAAAGATGAGTGGGCCAAAATTCCTCCATAGCGCTGTAAAAGACACTTGATTGCAGTTGTTGCTGCTAAGGGTGGCCCAACCAGTTATCAGGTTCAGGGGGCAATCACTTTTTCATAAAAGGCCATGTAGGGTTGTTTTATTCCCCCCTTAATAATAAACGTCTTCATTTAGAAACTGCATCTGTGTTTATTTGTATTATCTTTTATATCTTATTTTATATCTTAATATTTAAATTTCTATGATGATCTGAAACTTTTAAGTGTGACAAACGTACAAAAAAATGGGAAGTCAGGAAGGGTCAAAGACTTTTTCACACCACTGTATTCACAGATGGAAAAATATGACCATTTCTTTACATTCTTGCTTCTGGATACATGAAAAATACAGCCTGAAGCTATTCTGTAGCTGAATGTGAAGAAGCACAACATGCACACGACTTGTCTAGTGTCTTTGTGGTGCAGTAAATCAAGACTTGTCTGTGTATGAGTGTGAATGTGTTTCACAAATTTCTAAAGGAATGTTTGAATTAAAGTCAAATCTTACATTACTGACTGCTATACGTAAGATACATGTGTACCACACGTAAAAAAATGTTTAGTGTCACTTTTGCAGTACTACTAAAATAAATTTTTAAAAAAGCAGAAGAAGCTACTTTTGGCTGATCCTTGGGATCTTGCTTTGGCAGTTTTATGTAACACCAAAGGGGATTTGTGCCTCTGGGTAGAATTGAACCTGCAACCTATCACTTGCCAAGCATACGTGGAGACACATAGTGTGATCAAAATAATAATAGTAAATAAAGATCTTTTTTCTCGTGATTTAATGAATGATTTTGTAAATTTTGGTCCCCATTAAAGTAAAAAAAGAAGCCTAAGCTAGAGTGCCATAGGGCATCATGGTGGCTTCATTCATTTTTAATAGAACATTTATGGGAGCTTATGAGATTTTCTTACACGTAGATTGGCTAGCTCATTTGTCATGTTGATCATTTGCCAATTTCCATGTAGAAGCCTGGATTATACTTGGTTGCGGACATGGACAGCTGGACGCCCGACAACCGAGTAGTCATTCCTGTTATACTTCTTTGAAGTCTGCTGTCTGGGCACATGCGTAGTTGGTGATGTGCTTTATGTCACAGGGACCCGAGCGGAGACTCGAGGACGCAGAAAGTATAAAGCCTGTTTTACAGTTTTACAGCCACTTCAGGACCCAGTCACACAGGCCTAGAGACTGGTCAGCAACCTCTGATCACAACAGTTACTATCACACTGTAACTGGTGTGTGTGTGTGTGTGTGTGTGTGTGTGTGT
>VVHJ01063168.1:34180-52352 GCA_015107715.1 Tylochromis polylepis | reverse complement strand
CTCTTAGAACTGAAGAAGCTTCTCGGATGAAACGTCTTCAAGAAACTTAGAGAAGTCCAGACGCTTTTCTTTCCAAGCTCCTTAGACTACCATGACCTGGATGAATGAGAACCTTCACAGACAACGCTTCTTCATCTTTAAAGTCTGGTGCCTTTTTTATGCTTGATTCATAGCTCACTGTTAAGTGGCTTAACAAAAAAACAAAATATTCCTCTGGAAATCGTACAAGGACTGGACTGAGGATGAATGAAAACGCAATGTCCAAAGAAAAACTTTGAAACATCTTTAGAAAGCCTGGAGAACTACTGGTCAAGACCACTATAACAAAATGACAAGAAAGTCTGGCTCCTTGGAAGTAAAATATAAAGAAATGAGGGCTGGCTCAAGACTCGTACAGTACCGCACAGGCATATAACAGGAGGAATATGAAAACGAGAGGAAATTAGTTACATCAGTGCTCATACCGTGAACATGTCCATAGCACAGACTTGTTCATCTAATTTAAGTGGCTGAGGTTTGCAAATGAATCACTGAGGCATTTTTGGGAAGCAGACTCCCATGAACCAAGGCAAACATATCAGACAAGGAACAAATCTTTTTTTAACCACTTTTTGCCGGGCGAATCAGAAAGAAGGAAAAATCAAAGTATTATCCAGCAAGTCACTGCTATGTGTGTAGGTGGTTAACAAAAGGGGAAAAAATTAAATGTGGGCTTTTGAATGTAAGAGACACATTCAGTTCTGGCGATGGCAGCAGTGAATACCGAAGACAGACGAGGGGACCGAGTGAGAAAAAAAACTGGCAAACTGAGCGAGAAAAACGAGCTCATGGCCAGTTTCCCTCTTCCCTCTTCACCAAGGTGACGCCGAGGTATAAATGAGATTCACAAACCCCACCACCACCCCAAAGCCTCCTCTAATCAGGATAACATAACCCCATTGCCCTTTGCCTCGCATCTGTCCTGCCTCGAGTCTGTGCCCACTAACGTGATTAGCACAACAATGTTTGGAGACCTTCCTGTGTACTCAAATAATCAAGCCTGTTGTCTTTGTACTCCAAGGTCTTTCTGTTCTCAGTCAGAAACAAGCCCGAGAGACCAGACAGTCACAGCCTTGGCGCCAGGTGTCCGGAAGACACTTATTCTTCTCTCAGATGTAATAGCATGTGAATGGTGCAGAAGCCAGACAGAGGAAAAAAATCTTAACATCTCACTGAGTTTGCACCTCTGAAATAGGAAGCCTCTCTGACACTAAGCATCCGGGGCAACACACCATACCTACAGAAGTACTCTGAGTTATGAATATAGAAGTCTTTAGCTTTTTTTTTTATTTTATTTTTTTTTATCCTTGTCTCTATTAAGCGCCAAAGAAGTACCTGATGGAGTCATCTGCTTCTTCGCAAGCACAACCCAGCCACTGAGAACACACTAATTACCCCTTTGAGCACAAATAAGACAAAATGCCTAAATTTACAAGCTGATGTTCTACATAATGAGATTGAGATTCACAACCCTTAACCCCGGAGCCATAAAAAACATTAAATCAAGGCGCAGTATGGCCGGTCATTACGTGAAAGCTATACTTGTGGCCTTTGCTATAAAACCGCATTGCTCTGCAGCGCGCTGCCAACACCTCCTGATTTGTGTCCTGTCCTGCGCTCGGCATCTCGGCACTCTCATTTCGCTTTGCTTAATTAGATCTTTCAGAATCCGTCTCCTCTCTCGCACCCTCCAGGCCCACGAGGGAGTCATAAAATACCAGAAAAGGGCTGAGGTGCTGAGGCCATACTGTCCTCACTGTGCCTCTTGTTTTATATATAGACATTATTAACACCTTTCTGTTGACTCTGCAATAATGTCACGTGAGAACGGACGGACCGGCCACCCTGCTGCCCTTTAACCTGCTTTGAGATTCAAATCGAAGACAGGTGAAGTCATAAATTTAATAAGGGTTAGCACGTGTGTGTGTGAAAGCAAATGATGGCGAAAAACTGAAAATCCATGAATGAAACACTGTGACAAATTAAATGGAGGTCCTGGACACAGTCTGTGCAGTAATCCCGATATACTGGGAGATAATCCACATTAGCTCACTCAGTATGGGCATTATGTATATTACTTGATTTGATTTGGCAAGTTTTCGAAGCCCTGCCTCCGTTGTAAGCAGGAATTTCTGCTCCTAATTAAATGCTTGTGTCTGAGGGCTGAAAAGGCTAAGTAAAAACATTTAACAAAAGGAAACATAATGGGAAATTAATCAAATTTATTTCTACACAATGTGTTTCTTTTTTCTGTTAAGTAATCCATTTAGTAAAAAAGGAAATAGACATTGATTTTTTTTTGTGCCCTTTCTCACACACAGACACAGACAACAAATTTATCAGATTTCTCTTAAGAGAATGAACACGTTAAATAAGATACAAAGACATCATTCAATTTGAGCAGACATAAGGCAGGAGACTGGAAGACCTCTGTGTACTTCAGAAACAATGTTGACCAGCATGAACGGAACATGAATAAAACTACATGTTGAACTGAAGTGTGTGTGTGTGTGTGTGTGTGTGTGTGTTTGGGGGGGGGCGGGTGACGGTGTGACAAAATGTCTTTTTGCAGCAGCACTCTCTGTACACTCCATCTGACCTTGTTTACCAAGTCTATATTATGGAGACAGAACATCTCTGCAGGGCCCTGTGCAAGGACAACCACAAGAAAAGGAAGGGTAACACCTATTCAGTTTCCTCTCAATAACTGACACTTTGGGGAAAGTGTCGATTTTTTATTAAAAAAAAAAAACAAGCGAAAGAAAGAAGACCTCATCAGGGTCAAAGGGCTGCCTGCGAAGTGGTCCAACTTTGGAGTGCATTGCAGTGATGGCATTGTTAATATTAACCTTTAAGGCCAGTCAATTCAGGTTTACCTTGAGATAGGGACACTGAACAACATCTTTAAAAGAAGCTGCGGAGATGAAGAAATTGTTATGTCCTAGCGAGTCATCTTTGGGAAGTAAAGAAGAGGTCAGACTGAATTGTTACTGCCTTGCACACACAAAGTAATGACACCGTTCAGCCACTCGAAAAAATCCTTGGATTTATCTGAAAAGCGCTCCTCAACCAGAATTTGTCTGCCTTTATTATAGTCATCATCTCATTGATTGAACACCTGAACTGTAGCGTTCAGCGTGTCATTAGCACCTAAAACCCACCTAAACTGGAGGGTTCTGACCCTCTATTTATTCTCGTGATGTAAAGTGGTTTTAGCTTCAGTGACACCTGCCTTGTAATCCATTCAAACAACCAAATCTATTTCAGGTATACAAGGCAACATCTGGAAAGTGTACAGCTCTGTTGACAAACTGTTCATGTTGCTGTATCACCACTAATGTTGAATACTGAGACGTATTGATCAATTTTCATGTTTCCATTCAGTTTTTGAGTAATTTATTAAGAGGTTCAAAACAAAATTTAAAACAAAGATGTTTTTAAAGCTGTCCACACAGGAAGCCATTTGTTCGCTTTGAAGCTGACAGATGATCGCTTGTGGGCATTCCAGGTAACCTAGGAAACCCTCTACAGTATTTAGGTCATGTGTCAAACAACAGTATCCTGCACTCTTATTGGTAGTCGCTTTAATCACTGAAGTGAGTTGTTGTTGTTGGAAGTTGAGACAAGTTTCTCTTGGGTCCCATTCATTTTGCGTCTCCAGGGTTATTTTGACCATAGCTGCTTGGAGTTGTCAAACATCATTGGCTTTCTATGGTTACTACATCGCTGCAAATCACTTCCAGTGTGGACACAGCTAAAACATCTTAATTGAAGACAAAATGAGTGCAAAACAGTTTTTCTTTCTTCATTTTACCATGCTTCCTGCTGAGAAGGGATTTTTCAATGTGCTGGCAGAGGACAAAGCAAGAACCATATAGAATTGCCCATGTCCCCTGACTCTACCCTGCTGCTGAGCAGTGTTGGGTGTAACACGTTCCAAAGCAATGCATTACTGTAATCTACTAAATTCAACACTAAATTCAGCAATTATATTACAGTTACAATTATGTTGTTACTTGCATTACAAAGGTTTTTCAGTTATCTGAACGATGGGTGGACAGAAAGAAAAAACATCAAACATATTTGTTTCTTCCTGAACACAGTCCCCGTTAAAATGAGCTGAAATCGGTTCATATGCATCAAGGAGGAAAACAGCAGTCCGCTCTACAACTTTTGAGGAGAGGAGATATGACCATTAGGCTTATTTTTATTGCACGAAAGAACAAGAGCATGATGATAAAGTGCAGACTATATCCAGGGCTGATAATTATTGCATTGCACTGCTAACACAACATTAGTTCAAGCATCTGCAGCATGCTAATGCTGAGATAGAAAACCCAGAACCCAGAGTGATCTTCCACAGGTAACAAAGGCATGGTAACCTGCATTTCTACCTGTGCATGTTTTTAAGGTAGAATCACTGTGGCGATTGCTTTGAAGACTCTTTGGGCCCTTCAGCTTTACTTTTTGTTGTATGTTTTGTAAACACTAAAAGAAAGATTGTATGTGTGTCCTCATTAGGATAGGAATTTGTGTCAGTGTATGAGACTGTAGGTATAGGTTTATATAGTTAACTAATAATTATGTGACAATGCTTTTCACATTGTGTAAGAAGTAACGCGAAAACAATGTAATGAGAAGTTACTTTCTCAAAAGAATAATTAAGTAACTTACTGCATTACCTTTAAGAAAAGTAATGAGTATTGTGTAATATACTTTTCTGAGTAATGACACCAACACTGTTGCTGAGTAACTTTAACAAATCTTCCCAGAGGCAAATGTTGCTGCTCACAGTATCTTCTTTTCTGTCTCAGGAGAAAATAATCAACTCCTGATGAATTCTGACCTGTTTCTGGTGAACTGCCCTTTGGGAGAATTAAGGAGCGAAACAACAAATCAATTACTGACTAATTAGCCTGTGTAGGTTGAAAATAACTACAGAAACCCAGTTCTCCTAGGTTCTCTTTAATTTTGAGTTTAACAGCCTCATGGAGCAATCAATAAACAAAAAAAAACAAAAAAAAAGGAAAAAGCTTGTAGGATTCAGATCTTTGTATTGTCTGACTTTGGTGTCAAGTGAGCCTTATGCAGTGTTGAGAACAATGCCAGCTACCGTACTTTTGCCAGTAATGGAAACTGAAAGTACAATAAAGTGTTACTCATCATGTTTTCCTTGCATTTAAATCTGGAACTCACTCTTGACAGAATTCAGCATGAAATATCCCACGCTACTCTTTCTTTCAGCAGCGAGCAGATCATCACCTTAAACGTGCAGTACCAATCCCTGCACGTCACCAGCACCAAAAACACAGCATGAGCAACTCAACTGCAAATATAAAGAAAAAGACAGCCTGACGCACTCCAACGTGCCCCTTCCAAATGCTACAACATAAGTGACGTGCAGTCGGTAGACACAAAGAGGTGACGGTTTGTGATCGGCTTACTCCCTGGTGGGACAGAGAGCACTTCCCCACTGTGGGTCTCACACTAGTATCATGCCTAGGTTACGCACGCAATATTTTATTGAGAGAACTGAAGCAGACATTTAAATGTATCACAAAGCGATTTTCTTTAGAATGTAATTACATACTCCTACACTCTTACTCCTACATGGAGTAACTGGTAAAGAAATATTATTAATTACAGCTAATACTGATGCTAATGCTAATTCAGAGTGTTCTTTTGTACGTCTCATAAATTATTTTGAGAGAATAATCTGAGACCATTTGTGGATAAATAAAGCAGTTTTAATGATCCACACAATCTTAATTTGAAAACAATAGAATTAAAACTTCCAGATAATTAGGTGGCTTTAAAAAATAGGTTTGTGATCAAGGGGCAACCTGCAGAGCTAAAAGTTAAGCTAAAAACTGCAGTACCTGTACGTGCCACTTGAGGCTGACTAAAATTGGCTTCTATGGATAGATCATAACTCATCCACCTGGATATTTGATGTGTGGGTGTGGCTCCATTATTGCCAATCAGCGTCTGGTAGGACTCATTTCTTTGAGTCATTGGAAAAGACTTCTTTCACTGTGTGTTCTTTAAGCCTTTTGAAGAATTTTTAATAGCTTATCTGATTATTATCATGGCTTTTTGGGGGGTAGAGTGTGTCCATGAAGTCTGTGCTCCAGTTTTGGTGAATAAAATTCAAGTATTTTATTAATCCAATTCATTTATTCATCTTTAGCTTACAATATAAAGCTCGTTGAGTTGACTCTTGTGATTTGGCTCTATATAAATGCAATTGAATAGAACCTTTTATACTGTCTATGGTTGTGAGACATCATGCAGATCTTAGAGACACCTCTGAGAACAGAAAAAACCTGCAGAGTTGAGAATTACTTTTGATCAGTGAGATCATTTTGGATTTTATTCTTTTGGCTCTTACTGTCATCTTTAAGAACTGGTTTAGAAAAGAAATCAATGCAGTGAGAGATCTTAAATTGAGGCTGAAGGATATTTCTCAGGACCTGAATTTAAGAATTATGGTGAAATGGCCAAATTCTGATTCTGATGGTAAACTGAGCTCAATTTTAAAGAAGAGTTTTGACAAAAAACAGATTTTTTATTTCCCTTTCATCTGGTTTAACCCTGAGGTTTTGATAAGTGAAATAAAAATGCTATTAAATGGATTTACTGCATATTTACAAACGGATTCAGTTAACTACGGTCTGATTATCCAATGAGACCATATCCCATCACTATGGTAGGTGGTTTCATCTTCTTCCTCTTTCACTTGAGCTGTTCCACACTGGTCATTATAAGAGTTTTGCCACAGGATCAGTACAGCACAATATTTCAGAGACCAGTCCCTTTGTACCATAATTTCCCACTTTATTATCAAATATCAGGTTCTGCGTTGACTGAAAACCACATCTAATGTGTATTGAAAAGTCAGAATGCTTTTGAATACACTAGAATGCAATTTATTTGTATAGCCCACTGACCTTGTGAATCTGAGAATCAAAAAACAGCATCTTTTAAGTCACTTTTAAAAACTTGCTTTAATCTGATGATTCTCCTTCATATTTCTCTAATTATCTTTCCTGCAATTTTTATTTCCCTGCTGCAATTTTTATTATTAAAGGTAAAAACTAGAGCACAGATCAAGTTATTCAGATCACACTGCAGTGTATAACGCTACAATGCATGCCCCCACCCACACATACAATACATACACAGCAACACCTTTCATGAATTATATTCTGAAGCACCATAAAATCTGATCAAATTCTATCTATCCATTGATGTTCTTCCCAAGGGCAAAAAAGAACATCCATAACAAAATTAGGACCAATCCACCACATCATAATTCATACCGTGCACCACTGCACTACAACCTGGTCACAGGCTGCATGTGACACTATCTGTGACAAGCCACAATGGACACAAAACACAAAGGAGGGCGATAAACTGAGGACGGCGTTTGGGTTGTGCACTGCATCACCAATGCTTTAGGTGGGGTCACAAATTAAGCAAAGTATAAAAAGGGTGAAGACAAAATAAAGCCGTTAAGAAGGAAGATTGTCAGAGGAAAATGAGAGAAATAACATGAAAACACAACAAAAGGATAAAGTATATTTTTTGTTTATCCCCCTACCCTACAAAGGCACCAAACATTCCTCAGTAAAGCCTTTTTTGTCTAACGTCCAAGGCCAAAGTCCAAGTAATCTCAAACACACAAGAAAGTAGCAGGCCTACAGGTCTGACAATAATGGGATCAATGGCTGTGTTCGGGTTTAAGAAATGTCCTTGATGCTGCTTGCTGTGCCATTACTGTTAGTCTGAGTCCCTGCCACCTCTTTGCACTTTGGCCTTGATGTTCATCTTTTCCCCGTGTCTTCATCACGCACTCTCTTCTGAGGTCATATGGGATTTCAGACTCAATCTCTGAGGGTCCCACGTCCCCTAACTCTGTTTATTTGCTGCTGTTTGCAATATCCTATAAGTAGAAGAAGAAGCTACTTTCAGCTGCTCCCTTATTCACAAGGGGTCTTCATAGCAGGTGACTCCAAATGTTTTGATTTGTTCCAAATGTTTTGTTCTACCCCGGGATTGTTGTCTCCTCCAGGAATCATCAGGCAAATGTGTAAACCACTACACGATGGAGCCACTGTAATATCCTATAAATAAATAAAGAGGGGGGAAGAGTGGGCATCAGCGTGAAAAGCACATTGCCATTGTCATTTCCTGGCATTTGGTCTCACACTGAGAAATGTAGTTCACAAATCTAAAACCGCCTCATTATGTAGCAAAATTGTTCACAGAAGCACAAGAGCTTTCAGTGAAAGATGCCACAGTCACAGACATTACATCTTGTCACTAACACCAGATGTTAATGTGGTTATTATCCATCACTGCAGAAAACAAATGGCAGATAAAATTGTTCTTTGATTCTTTGTTGGGGCTTTTTTCGCCTGTCGGACCTTATCGATAATTTGAGGCAGGCCTGAGGTGTGTAAACAACGTAGATGGAGGCTTTGATAAAAGGAAGCCTGTTGGGAGGATGGACAACTTCTCTTCCTAATGGAAGATCTCATACAGGGACAAACCAATAATAAGACATCACACAGACTTAATCGACCGACAGCAATAACGCACAAAGAGAGTGTTCCTACTAAGAGGCTGAGGATGACCTTATACTCAAAAAGAAAAGCAGCACAACAGTTTCATCTGAGCATATGGCAGTAAAGTGTTATGGGTGCCATCTTTTTGTCAGCATCCATTTTCATCGGTAAGAGATTTACAATACCCTCTTCATTTTGATGCTTCGAACTATGTTTTCCTACAAATTTATGCCTACGATCCTGCTGTTTATTAAGTACATAAAATTCAAGGAATTCTTTTTTTTATCACTACTGTTTTGCAGAAGAACAGTTCACTTTCACTTCACTTTTCTTGCCCACTTCCATCAGTTATAAATTAAAACTGCTTTATTGGTTGGAGCTCGTCAGTTAATTAAGTCACTGTTGGTTAAAAATGCCATATCCTTTAAGCAGAAACCTCACAAAAGGAGTTTATGTAAAGAATATGGAAATAAAGAAACAAACCTTGTTATAGTCAGGAGTGTAGAGAATATTAAATATTATAAGGACTCTGTAATGCAAAGATGTCTGTTATAAACAGCAGTATAAGCCAATATTGATCATGCTGGCACTCTGGACAGAGCTATTTATAAAGCTGTAAAAGTACAAGATGAAGGAATAAAGCTTTTTTAAAACAAACAAACAAAAGGAAAAAAAACTTGTTTTAGCTACCAAGTGTTTGAAGCTGCCTTTAATTAGACTTGTCTGGTGATTCTACACATGACCTTTTTATGTCACTGAAACTTAGAACAGGGGTGGAAGATTAATTTTCTTGATTTTATCTCTTTATAAACTGCTGCTAGTAACATTAGATGATGAAATAGTGAAAAAGGCAGAATAAAAATCCAGCATTTAATCACCATTTAATCAAGATTTCCAAAAAGACTTTTAAAAGCAAAGAACCAGATGTGGTCCAGAGCCCATACAATGGCCAGGTCTGCTCTAGAAGAACTGCTGTTGCACAGCTGGATGCCAACTCCATAAACAAGCAGGTGCCTGATTTTGCTAGCATGTTTTTTTTTGGGGGGGGGTTTGTTGTTGTTTGTCACCAGAGTATCTTATACCACCATGCCCAGCTGAGCTATGATTGGACAGTTACTGTTTGTAGAAGTTCAGTCTATCTAAAGCTCAACAAAAGCAGAAAGCCTTCACTGAATTCACATTATGCAACCTAAGAACCTCACACTAATAGAAATGGCATTTTCTTTCTTTCTTTTTTTTTTTCCCAGAATGAAAATTTGACATTTACTGCAGCAAATCACATGTCTGCTCACACACAAACTACAATGTCAGACATGTGAAAACATCACTCCTGCCTGGATAGGGAACCTTCTCCATTGCGGCTGGATCAATAGAGCAGCCTACTGCTTTGCATCAGGGCATGAAGAACTGACAGGTTTTCTATTCTCAAGGCTGACACACCACCTGAAGTGCAGAACCTAATCTCATTTTCAGCCCCCACTCATTCTATCATTCACAGCTCCACCTCTGTCATACTCATTCTCTTGCATTCATACCATTTTTCATTATCACCGCCGTCATCCATCAAGTAGCTTCACTCTCCCACACACGGTATTCAAAGCAGTGAACATTATTGACATTTTCTGTTCTTTAAAACAATGTGCCCCTTCGGCTGTAGTATTTTTCATTGACCAGAGATCAACTTCAAATGGCATCTCCTCTGTCATTCATTTCTAAATGTTAATAATGGAGGAGTCACTTCATCAATTTATCATGTTTCATCTCCTATTTCGAGGGCTTCAAAGTATTCTTATTTATCTGCTCCCCGTGTCCTCATTTCTTTGACTTCACTGTTCTCCAAAGAACTAATTTAAAATGCAAAAGCGGACCAAAAGGTGACAGAAAGAAAAAGTATTGAATTAGGCTGTACGGTGCCACGGGGCACTTATAACCTTTTTCCAGTACTTTTCCTTTATCTACACTGTTAACAACTCATCTCCTTTTTCTGCTCTTGACTTTATCTTTTCCCCTCGTTCCAAGCAAGCGCAGTGACTGGTTTCTCTACAGGTCTTTATCGCCTGTGGGGTCGAGCAGACCATTACCGATCCCTCTAAGGACAGCCCTGTGCACACCGGGTAGAAACGAAGAGTGTAAGGGAGTAGGAGGCCAGCTGAGGACTGATGTTTGAGCACAAAATAAATGAATTACAACCGCTATTGTCAAAGTAGCTAGTGCCTTCCAGCATTTGAGAAAGATAAGGCCACGTCAGCAAGTGTTGTTGTCTTCCTTCCAAGGAGAGAGGCGGCTGGCGCTGACCTTTTGAATTGTCCTCCAGGCAGTTCAGGATCAACTGCCAGATTTGGCCAGAAGAGAAGCAGCTGAGTGGACATGAAAAAAAAAAAAAAAAGGAAGGAAGACAGATTTTCTCTTCTTGACTGTTTTTTTTTTATGCATTAGAACTCCAAAGAGGCTCTACTGATCTCTCTGTCAAGCTGTCTTTGACTGCACAGAGGAAGAATGGACAACAGGGGCTTACATGATGATAATTCAGGCAAATAAAACAGCAATCAGCAAACATAGCACTATATTCAACACACGTGATTACTAAAGCAGTAGCATGGGGTCCACATATTTATGCTTCCCCTTGAACCTGCAAAAAAGCTGCTATATGTATAAACTGTATCTTTAATTAAATTGGACATTGTTAAGAATGCCACCATTTCACATATTTTAGGTACAAAAGTACCCAACTCCTATGCTGGGACTAAAAAGGAGCACTTGAAGGCAATCACAAAGCCATACCCTCAAGTGTGTTCACTGATTATTTCCTCCTATGTGCTTAAAGGTCTGCTAATCAAAAAAATCTCCTGCTGCAGTCCTGCATATTCTTAGCACTACATGGCTGACCATCCATGGAACAAGCTAATCATACACAAGCCCTAGTAAGGAAAAAGCGTTCCCTAACTAAGAGTGGAACACCATGAACACAGGAATCAGTCAGCATTAAAAAAAGACGTTTTCTGTGCATGCATGAGTGACTCTATTTGCACTAGTTGTTCCAACTACAGCCAGACCGACAGAGGTGGGGTTATCAGCAGCCCTGAACAAATCAAAAGACAATCTTTCACTAGCTTTGGCCAAATCCTGACCTACTGTATATCAGATATTAAGTAACTCATTAACAGAGATTAGTTTAGTTATTAAACTAATCTCCGTTATTAATTAGTTTAGCTTTAAAACCAAAAAAGTGCCTATACTACTTTTAATATATTGTGGTCTGTTAAAATGTAACGCATCCCTTAAAACTTCGACACTGATGAACAGGAACTGCAACTTTGCTGTGTGACTGAGGAGTCATTTGTAAGGCAGAGAACTGACCATACACACTTGTAATGTTTGGCGTAAATAAATAACAACTGGCCATTTTCTAATGAACATTTTTCATACTTGATTGTCACCGCCTTGTTTATAGCTCTCTGCTACCTGCAGTGTCAATATACGTGTCCCAGCTTGTTTGTTACACGGTGTGCTTAGCAACAGTGTATGTGTGTGTGTGCACATGAGACAATGAGGATAAGATCTCCCCTGGGGTTCCAAAGGTCGGCCAGAGGTGCAATTAACCATGCAATCAGGCTCTAACCTCTATTGCTAAAAGACAAACTAGATAACCACGTGGCCCTGATTCATTTTGTCTCCATTCAGTCTGTAAAGTGTCTATCAGCATCACTTTCAGCAGAATGGTTAAAGAGCAATCCCATACCACTGTTCTACAAAATGAACATGTCATAAGGCCCAGCCAGACCAGTAAGAACCAGCATTTATCAGGTCGGTGGGTTTTTTTTGTAACTATACATTAAGATACTTAAAGACAAAGATGATCTTTTTTTTTAATTCTGTTTTTTCAGGACAGTAATCACCTCTAAATGCATTTCTTCTTTACATCAGTTTGATGCTACTACAATCCACAGCCAAAAGGATGCATCAAGGCTCATCAAATTTGGGTGTGGATCTGACAACAGCTGTGGTACGCCAGACTGGTCAATTTCATCTTCCTCTGTAGCATACAGAGGAAGATGAGCTGCGAAGAAGCTCATCTTGAGCGGCCAAGAAGCTGCGAACAGACACAGTCTGGGCATGTGGCGAAAGAAGCTAAGTCTTTCTTCCCAGCTTGCTCAGTTGTGGCTCAGGGGTGGTGCAGAAATCCATAACCCTCACCCTCTGGCACTTAGCAGCACTTTATCAGCCAGTCATCACCCGCAGAGAACACATCACACGGCCCTGAAAAACACGCTCTGTCCCTGTAGTATTTTTAAAAAGCTTTCATAATACGAATACAATATTTAAAAAGTGTGGTGCCTCTTTAAATCACTATCCATTAAGATCGGTAGAATAGGTGTGCGTTTTGGGGTTGTTTTTTTTTCATTAGGCAAAAAAAGAAAAAAAAACACATTAAGTTAAAATGCTGTGATATGCTGATAGCCTCTTAAGACCCAACACTGTATTCAGGCAGTTTTAATAGTTAATTACACATGCAGTGGCTGCTTGACATTTACATAAAAATTAGATTTTCTGAATTAAACTTGTATGGTCTAGAACTCTTCTGCTATTTGTCTTCACAGAATCTAAGCATCGGGAAAAGGGAATCTATTTGCGCAAAAAACTATAAAATAACAATACTAATGAAATGTCTGAGGAAGCATTCATAAATCAGCTTTTTCATAACATCTAATTATGTGCACCTAACAACCAAGCATATGTTCAAATGTAACTCAGGTGCAGCTCTCTGACAATAATAGCTTGAGAATATACACATATGGCTCTGCTTCACTGTCCTACATTCAATGCCAAGGGTATTCACACATTCCTCTCTAAAGCCTGCCCATTTAGTTTCACTGCAGCAACCAGGCCTTAAGGGCTTCATGCCTATTAGTGGTTCCCCTTAGCAACGCTGCCTGGACAACACGTCCGTCCCATCTTGACTAAAGGAGGGGCAAAATTTTGGCACTGCAATGTACTGTTCCAGTTTATCTAGAGGTGTTTTATAAATACAATGCTGCCAAATATTGATGTTATTAATATTAAGACATGCAGGATCTCCCACACAGATTTCGGTACTTCATGATTCCTTGTGGTGATGCTGGTCAAACATTAAGGGTAAAGTGAACGGTAGTTAACTAACTTGCATGGGAAATGGCAGATGGTTGGGGAAAAGCAATCAGAGAGCTCATTATTTGGCACATGAATAAAATTCACACACACACACACACACACACACACACACACACACACATACACACGCTGACAACATAGTGTAAGGATTATTAATTACATAATTCTTGCTTTTTGCCTCTTTAGGGGTATTTTTCTGTAATGATGTATCATTTATCTGTGTTTCACACCAAGTCTGGGAGGATCTCTGTATGATGACACCATCAGTATCGTGAGAATTGTGACATGTCACAAACGTGCTAGTCTGTGACTGCCATCTCTAATCTTTACAGTTGGGCATTACACTAAACTCAACTGCTAAAATTAGCATCTATATGACCTTTTCTTCTGGGATTAAACAATATTTTAGCCTTAGACCTACATAATCTTTGTCTTGCCTCTCAATATCTAAAGAGAAAGATAATGGGCATAAATTCTTGGAAGTCCATTCATTTGTTTCCTGGATGCACTTTCTAACCCAAAGGCTAAATTTAACATTGCTCCAGTGGAAAGACCAGCTGTCTTTTCCTTTTTTCTGCACCCATCTAGTATAATTTCTAGCACTGAAACACTGAAAGGATTCAATTTGTAGAATTCTTTTTTTTCCTCACAACGACGGGACTGTGAATCATGAGCTGATGAGAGCAGAGGTAGATTTTCCCCCCACCGGACTCAGACAAGAGGCAGAGCAGTTTTGTGTCTTTGCTATTCAGAGAAAGAGAGAGAATGCAGTGACAGGCTAATGTTTTTGAATTAGATTTTCATCAGCTCCTTGTTATCAGTGATTGATCCCATTAACATGTCAGCATGGTAACATGCCCCGGTAGTCAAATCAGAGGTTTCTAGGGAAAGAGGGTGAAGACACGTAATACGCACGCCATTGTTTGGTCATCTCTGTGGATGGAAAGCTAATGAGCTAGTCAGGAGAGCAAATCAGTGGCAGTTGACAAAAGCTGACATGATAGGTAGTTATTCTCAAAGCACTTCTGGGGTAATTAGTGTAGTTATACTACATGCACTAGAAAGATATCGTTGTTGCTTTTGTTGTTGTTTTTTAAGTTCCACTCAAAGTTGGCTTTGTAGTGTTTAATTGTTTTGTTCCAGGTACATTGTATCCCAAAGTATTAGAGTCAACAGTGATAAATTAGCACATCACCATTCAAGCAAAAACATCCTTACACAATCTCCTTGAGTTCTGTCGTCCAGTGTCTTCATCCACACATACAAACACATGTGCACGTGTATATATACACCTACATCTTGAAAATTGTGTCACAATGATGTCAACAGACCATTTACAGCATGCTTTTTCGCAATTACTCCACTTGTTTAAAAGAGCCTTCACCATTGTCATCAGACACGCTGTTCAGTAGCACCATTCATCCTGTGACACTTGAGTACCAATAAACTCTGGCACCTCTAAGCTGCTGGATGCCAACACATTTAAAGTAAATGGTAAACGGACTGGTTCTTATTTAGCGCTTTTCTACTCTACTTGAGCACTCAAAGCACTTTATATAACATCCCTCTTTCACCCATTCACACAAGCACATTTTTCCAATGCCTTTTCTACTTAAGAGCTTTCTATCTAACATTAAACTCTGATGGATACATCGCAGAGCAACTTGGGGTTCAGTATCTTGTCCAAGGATGTTTGGGATGTAGACTGGAGCAGCCAGGGGTCGAACCACCAACCTTCCAATTAATAGAGGACACCTACAGCCAACCCTTAAAAGTGCTTCAACAGTGACATAGCTTCTGTCTGCAGATTAGTGATGTAGCAGCACATTGTTGGTTCCGCTGACGCTGCATTGCATTTATTTATTTGTACTGACTGAACGACCAGTGTGAACAACAGCATTGCCATGTGGCAGCAAGGCGCTGCACAGAAAGAGGGATTGCGTCCACTACATGGCAGAAGGACTTCAGTGGCTGATGGATGGACAGGTGCCAGGCTCGGCCCAAGATGAGGCCAGTCTAGTGCCAGACAGATAAATCTCAGGCAGACACTGATAGGCCGCAGAGTCATCATGATGACAGGCGGGCTGGAGCCAAAGGCAGGCGGCTGCAGTGCCGCCCATCCCAGAGGTGTAATGTGCTTGTGATTAACTGTCAATCCCTCCTGTTTGGTGGACAGACGTTCAAGCACAGTAAAAAGCACTCATCATTGTGACAGCTACTGTAGCTCTGACCTTGGGCTTCACCAAGGGGGCTGCACACATTTCCTTAGAAAGTTCTATAAATGTAAACAATTAATACAAAGCAAAGAAGAATAAGTCTGTTTTTTTTTCTTTTTCATTGAGACTCGTATACTGCATTGCAATAAACTACAAGTACTCCACAGTGTGAAGCAGGTCTTTAAAGGAGAAAGGGATTTTTCATGGATGGATGTTTTTATATGTTACAAGAAGACAAATGCTGTTGTTAGTAATGAACTTATTGATAGCGCAATTAACCGCTTCAAATTTCAGCGTTAGTGTCGACTTCTTAATTAGCTTTCCATCCAGCTAAATGTCAGGCGAGTTTTATTTTTCAGAAAATTAAAAACACGACAGTTATGTGAAAATTAGAAGTAATTCCCTAAAGATTCACAGAAGAACGGGGTGCAAATGTAGCAAATGTGAACAACTGTAAAAGAGCAGTTCTCAAGAAAAAAATTTTTTTTTTTTTAAATTTACAATAATTTAACAATAAAAAGAGATCCAAGTTGAATCTTAGTGAATTGAACCTCAGCATGACACCATCCGAAAACTCGTGATTGCTTGTTTGTGTGTCCCTGCCCACAGAACCACTACTACACAGTAAAACCTAAAAAAGAAATCAGTACGTCACGGCTTATTGTGATTCAAACAAAACATGCTTTTCTTCCCAAAGCGACTGCTGCTGACAGGGTCTATTGCTCAGTGAGCTTTTCTCAAACATCAGCTCAGCATAGCTCTTTCAATCACTGAGTTACATATCTGATTGTCAAAGTTACTCTTAATAATCCACAGTCTGCACTGACAGCTGTGTTCATCGGAGCTCCTTTCTTTTTAAATCCACCCAGCGTACTGACAGACGCTGTATCTGAAAACAAACCCTGCATTTTCACTGCTGTCCACAGTGAAGGTGGGTATACACTGATGAACCACATGTTCATGGCTTTTTCCATGTGTCGCTCCAAACTGTAACTGTGGCTTCTGCTTCCTAAGGACTTTTAAACACTTTCTTAATGTGTGATATTTTATTTCACTAGAAAACCTACAACATGCCCAGCTGAAACTGGCTGTTTGCCAGGTACAAAGAGTGAAATGGAGCCAGATATATTGCATCCATATATCTTTAGATCTTAGCAAATATGTGCATGGCTAGATACCACTGAGGGTACATCCTATATTTGTCTTGTAATACAAGTACATCAGGAATGGCAATGCAAAACTGGGATAAAAACACGCATTTAAAGTTCATAATTCACTCATCTTTGCCTGCTTTCACATGCTGCAAAAAAACAAAAAAACAAAAAGGCATGTTAGTTTAAATTGTATTTATGCACATAGGAAAATGTGGCTGACCCATCACCACTAGGCGCCATTAGTCCTCATACCTGACTCATCTTGAGAGTAGGATGAAAATCACGGGGAAAAATCCAAACTTCAGGCAGAAAGCGCTCAGATATATGAAACAGCTGCGCTAACGGTAAAACGTCAAAACCATAGGTGCTGCCAGTTACCAGCTTTGGAGCGCGAATACGAAAATATGTTTCTGCATATTCACAGAATGAGAAATTCAATAATTATGCAATATTCTCAAGATGTTTTATGCAAATTAATGAATGCAACAAAGTGCCATAAGCACTGTTGGGACTGTAGTCATCATCTGATGAGGAACGCCTGTTGTTTGAAAACAAACACCTGCTGTGGGTTGAGATGGCCGTGTGGCAACGTTACGGTATATTACAGCAGCTGTGACTAACTCCAAAACTACGTTTAAAGCAACAGGCGCTGAATTCACGGTGTGGAGTGTGAAGGTCTATGTGAGTGCTCCAGGTTCCTTCCACAGCCCCAAAGTCATGCTTGTTACATTAACTGGTGATACTAAATTGGCCACTGGTGTTAATGTCTGAGTGAATGGTTGTCTGTCTCTCTATCTTAGCCCTCTGAGACCTGTCCAGGGTGTACCGTGCCTTTTGCTTTCACCCCTGCGACCCTGAATTGGATAAACTGTTAAGAAAAGGGTTGGATGAACACCATTAAAAGCCCATTCATGATTTTTTTTTTTAGCAGTTTTTCTTTCTTTTCTATTCAGTTCTTCTATTCTGCTCTAACACTATTTTCTGCTGCTGAAGAATCACAGTCATACACAACAGAAAGCCGAGGCTAGTTGAACCCCCCCCCCCC